>CM040242.1:28073817-28273817 GCA_022545495.1 Chrysanthemum lavandulifolium
TCATTCTTGTGGATAATACGACCAAACCTTGTAATTGGCGACTCTGCTATTCTTCCACCAGAGTTTCTGGAAGAGACAAGTGATAGGGGGTTGTTGGCTAGCTGGTGCCCCCAAGAAAAAGTTTTAAGTCACCCATCAATAGGAGGGTTTTTAACGCATAGTGGATGGAATTCCACTATCGAAAGTATTTCCAGTGGAGTCCCAATGATTTGTTGGCCGTTTTTCGCCGACCAACAACCAAATTGTTGGTGGAGTTGCAATAAGTGGGGGATTGCCATGGAGATCGATAACAATGTAAAGAGTGATGAAGTTTCAAAGCTAGTGATTGAGTTGATGAACGGAGAAAAGGGGAAGGAAATGAGGAAGAATGCAATTGATTGGAAAAACAAGGCCCACGATGCTTGTACTTCTCCCTCTGGTTCATCCATGGTTAATCTCGAGAAACTGATTCATTTGCTAAAAACATCTACAAAATAATTCGTTATGTATTCAATATTTATCTCCGTTTAGCGTATTTGATTCTCGCCAGTATTTTATAATAAAATCTTTTTTATTTTGCATGTTCTTTACTGTATAATGCGAATTGAAGCTAATTATTCCCTTACTCTCAACAAATTCATATTAATGCACTGAATATTTGAACTCGCACCAATGACATAAAAGGGATAGTTGTATCAACGGAAACCAAATGATCTAAGGTAATCACAGGTCGACATATCGAAGAATGACTGACAGCTGATTTACAAAACTGTAGTGATAAATTAGTGAAGAAAAACACCAAGAAATAAGGACACATCCGGGATTCACTATTGGCAACAATTTGATGTTGGATTTTTTATGTTTATTTATTTTATTAATAAAAAAAATGTTCAGGTTATAGGGATAAGTGGGTGGGTGCGGCTAGGGTTTGGGAAGAGGAAGAAAGTGATAAAAAAAAATGAAATGCTTAGATCTAATGGGACGGTTTAGAAGAGGGTTAGATGAAATTCCAATAGTACCCTTTTAGATTTACAAATAATGGTCCAATCTTATTTTGGTTAATTACATTGATGACACAATTCATTATAACCATTGATCAAATAATCTAATGGTTTAAAAGTGGTTCTCGCAGCTTCGCAGATTAAAGTAGGTTACGAAAATAAAGTCTCACTATATATATATATATATATATATATATATATATATATATATATATATATATATATATATATACTAGTGTCAAAACCGTCCGATGGACGGTATGACACGTGTTTTTATTTTAGAATTTAGAAGAACAAATATATACTAAAAAGTAATTAAAAGTTAAATGAAACGGTTAAGATCTAT
This sequence comes from Chrysanthemum lavandulifolium, assembly GCA_022545495.1. Lineage (NCBI taxonomy): Eukaryota > Viridiplantae > Streptophyta > Magnoliopsida > Asterales > Asteraceae > Chrysanthemum > Chrysanthemum lavandulifolium. Next base: position 28,075,144 of record CM040242.1, read on the forward strand.
AATTGATGTTACCATAATCCATAAACGGCTAAAAGCATGTAAGTATTTTGATTTTGGTTTTATTTTTAGGGTTTAGTTGAACAATTGTATTCTAAAAAGTAATTAAAAGTTAAATGAAACGGTTAAGAACTATAGTTGATGTTACCATAATCTATAAAACGGCTAAAAGCGGTAAGTAATTTGATTTGTGGTTTTTATTTTTAGGATTTAGTAGAACAAATATATACTAAAAAGTTATTAAAAGTTAAATTAAACGGTTAAGAACTATAATTGATATTACCATAATCCATAAAACGGTTAAAAGGAGGTAACTAATTTCTACATTTTGTTCTAAACAATATTAATCATGAACATCTTTTACATTTGATAATATAATTAACATTTATTATTATTATTTTATTTTTGTTAATTATGTTTATTTACTTTTGTATATAGGTGCTTTCGGTGATTTTAATTACTTTTAATTACTTGTTAGTATATAGTTTTGGGCGGGCATGACTTATATTTATCATTGATATATTTTACTATAGCGAAAAAGACGGGTTAAAAATGATTGGAAAAGTGTCCAATGAAAAATTAAGTAACGGTTAATAAATTACGAACATTGTTGACGCAAATTATTAGAAAACAATACATAAAATACAAACAATAGCAATATACTTTAACGTTCCGTTACGACTCATAAAAAGATATATTATAAACCAATCATGCCCATTAATTAGTAAAATGGGTAAAAAAAATCCTGCACAACTTGTTAGTAAAGGGGATTTAATCTAAAGTCACCATGTGTATACCATTAAAGCATAAATGAAGTTTTTCGTTTAAACTTCTTAATGAAAAAATCATAGTGATAGCAAAGTATGTTATTCCAGATCTATCTATAGATATTTTACTATAGCGTTTCAAAACTTTTTTCAATGATTAAAACTGTCCAACATATATACTTCCTTAATTAGTTTAATGATTGATGAGGCATATATCATTCAAGAGATGCCTGCCTTGAATCAATGCACGCATTGTAAACCTCGAAGTTATGCAACACGGATAATAAAATCATAGAAACCTAGAAACAAAATTCATTACATAGGCAGGTTGTTGGTTATTCTCAGCGATTAGCATTCCAAAGTTTGGAATGTCTCATACACTCATGTTTAGCGGTTGTTATACAATAGGATTAAAAGATAATACATTAAAGGCTAAGTGTTGAGAGAGCATAGATATGGTAAACAATACATTTATAGAATCATAATTTAAAAAAAAAATTGCCTAAAACCTGCGCAACACTTTTTAAATATCATTAACAAATTCAAGAATCCTAATAGAGTTTCAATAAGTCAGCTGCGCAAAAACAGATTGCCCAAAAAAAATCCAAAACTATAATAAATCAACCCCCTTCCCCCCAACAGTCCTATGATAGTATAAATTGTAAAGATCAAGCCAAGTATTTGAACTGATTTGGGTTCTCTTTGTCCCTTTACAAGTATTCACATGTGATCGATCTTCAATCCTCTTCTTGATAACCTTTAAGTCGCTTGAACATGCGACTAAGTCGCTCCACGTGCTCGAGACAAGTTGTTGATGATTAAGAACTTTTCTAGACTTCATAATACTGAACAAGTGAAGCATCTATAGCATATTTTCGGTCAAATATATTACCAAATCATTGATAAAATATAAGACCCGTACAATACTACTTTAACACTACTTTAAGCTAAAATGGCCTTAGTAAAATGTTAAATTACATACAGTAGCTTCTCAAATGTTGGTTTATTATAATAATGCAATCTAAAGTTTGTCATATGATAGCTTCAATATATTTATATATATGTCAAAATAAAAAAAACTTCTGAAAGATAACAATGGACAAGTAATTATTCGATAGTCAATGTTCGGTACCACAATCATGTTCCAAAAAATCATTGTTGAAATAAGATCATGGAAAATTGCAGTTACCTCATTTGGATTTTCAGGATTTAGGTAATGCCTGAAGAAAGGATATTGTTCATTCTTGGATGATTTATTCATTTGAGAAGGTTTTATGCAATTAAATACGTCTTGGACAACTTTTAACCTGTTTGACCCGCCCGACCGATATGCTCTGTTAGATATAAACATTACCAAATTTGACCCATTTATATCCAAATGGGTCAAAATTGAAACCTAAACAGATTAGTAGGATACATATCAAATGGTCAAAGCGTATTTTTATGCAAAACATCTCCTAATCAGTTGCTAAAATATGGTCGACTGTTGATGAAACAATACAACTTTGGAGATACCTTGTTTTTTGTCCAATCGACCTGACACGTTTCAACAGTTTAGAATTACCCGTTTTGAGCCGTGCCCCAACCCACCCTATGTGTCATCTCCTATAAAGGACGAACCTTGGTAACTCCATTTGCATGAACCTCAACGGACCGACCACCTTGGACAACTTCCACTGATGCATTTGATATGGGTCCAGTCCATACATGTCCTTGGCTTCAAGTCTCTCAAACTCGATATCTATTGTTACAGTGTGGAAAATGAATTAATAAATGTATAAGAAAATATGAAAATTGGCACGCTCGCAACCTGCAAGCTTAAAATTCCAAAATAAAGATATCTTACGAAGCTCAAAGGTAGACCTTGGTGTTCTTTTGAGTTAAATACTCAAAGATATGTTCAAAGCGTCATCAAGTTTATACAAGTTAACTCAAGTTGGGTTAGTAGCAAATATGTAAGTCTCGATAAGGGTATCTAAAATTATAGAGGTGGCAAAATCGGGAACAGTGAAACAAAAGTTTTTATATGGGTTTGGCTAGTTAGCTTGAAAGACTTTTTTCAAGTTTGTTAAAATAAAATATCTTGTACTTGATTAGTTTTCTTAAATAAGTACTCCGTAACATTTTAGTATTTATATAATAATATAATATCGTAAATAATGAAGGAGGATTTATTTTGGAATACTTTGTATCTGTTTGACCCATTTCCTTTTGAGTTGATACTTTTTTTTTATTACAGTTTGACCCGTCAGAGATAAAATATAATCCAGATTGACCCATTGATAAGTAAATGGTTCGACATTGTAATCTCTACACTACATCTATAATAACCAAATGTCTCAAGAGAAGCACAGTATCATACTTCATTTTTAGTATTCCATAGTATGCACAGCGAAAACATAAATAAATATGGATGAATAGACAATACCTTAACACTATCAACCCAATCATTTGTACTTCTGGTAAGTTTCTGATCCATTTCTTATTAGGTGTTCTTAAAAACACACCATGTTCTGCACCCAGCCATATATTGAATTCTCCAATCAAACTCTGCTAATGCTTTTCCAATAGTAGATATTGCTTGTTCATAGGGATTTAAAGCGTTTCCTAGATGATGCAAGCTTCGAGAACGTTAGGATTTTGAACCTGATTAGATGGTCAACAACTGTTAGCATGTTTCACTTCAATGGTGGAACTAAAAATAAATTACCAGTCCAAATCATTGCTATTAGCAAAGTCGATATCAAAAATAAGTTTGGAAGACTCGAGCCCTGCACGTGAAATTGCCTCTGTCACCAACAGATGGGCCAAGTTTCCTCTCCAACTTCTTAAGATTCAAATAAAGAGATTCAAAATGGATGACAAAAATTACTCAAGTAAAGAGATTAAAAATTGATGCAACTACTGTGAGACTCGTTATTACAAAACAGTGTCGTATTAATTTATTAACTTGAATGTAAATTCATCATCTTTACTATGTATAGTTATATATAAAATAAACATCGTCTTAACTTACTTGAGGATCAGGAGCAAATGCGAACATTGCTGTAGATTGTGCCTAATATAACAATCTCTTATGTTCATGTATACGAAACAGTATCGTCCTCTTAATTTCATGCGTAACTTATATTTGAAAAAAAAAACATGATAAAGTGTAAGTTAATTATGGGCTTACATCAGGATCGGTCATTTTTGCTACAAACCGTGCCCACTTTAAAAAGTTTTTATGTTGCCCCTCGACAGTTAGAAAAGTATGAATTTCATGAAATAAAATTAGCTATATAACTCAATCATGTTTGAATGATTCCATTAATGAAGTTAAGCATTATTCATAGAAGATGAGCCTCAACATCTACACACATACAATGCATCAATTGGGGTAGTAATCTTCAAATTACATGTTATATTTACATAGGACACTGAGTCGATCCTTAAAGGTAAATTTTCACATAAATCTATACACTTATAAATGGGAAATTGGTACAATCAAATTCATGGAAGCTAAAATAACAACGAATGCATTTTGCAACCATGTTTAATATTTAGTATAGAAACAATACCTAAAGCAAACCCATGCATTCCTATTTACGAAACCACTTGCTTTCGTCCATACTTTCTTCAAGTCTCCTACTACACTCGTTGAAACTTTCGTTTCCATTGAATGTTCCTTTTTAAGAGTCAGTCTCTGATGAACTGTTTTCATAACAAACTATCAAAATATAGTAGTAACAATTGGATTTTTCTAACTCTATTTTGAATGACTAATTCCGTTGTGAAAAAAATAATAATAACCTTTGTTGGTCATGTGAATTAATGCGTGTAACCAAATTTCTAATAATCACCATCCATGTAATACTTCATATACATTTGAAGACGAAATTGATTTGGAAGATATATGATTAGAAAAATTGATATTGAAACCAGAATTAAAGCCTAACCGAGTGGTCGTAGTTATCTTTTGCCATCTTAGGAGACGTGTTACAATTGACAGTGACAAAAAAAAAACATTTTAGATAAGATACATAAACCCACAAACGGGCTTAGGCCAACTAACCCAATATACGTTCAAAATGAACATTCAAATATTAACCTTAACTAAGACCTATCAAGCCAAGTGCGAGCCATCTCTATCGATACCATGTCCAGCCCTCCAATTATTCCTTTCCGTTGTTAAAACAGTGAGCCAACCTGGGCCATCTCTCTTTGCTTATAAATATGTGATTCACTCTTCACCCAGTATTATCATTGCAAATCTTTACTACTCTTATTCATCCCAAATGCTTGTACTTTGTGAACTTATTTTAGAATAATACATGGCTTGTGCTCAAGTTTTGTCTCTGAGTCCATTAATTTATTCTTTCATTCTCTGTCCTATCATGTATTGTGTCTAAAGTATAACCAATTAAATGTGTAAACATTATTTATCCTCCTGTAAAAAAAACTCGATAATTGTTATGTTGGGCAACGGTAGACATAATAATATCACCAACTGTTATATACTCTATGGTTATTTGATACGCTTTGTCATATATTCGTTAACCTACCTTTTGTAGTGAAAATTAAACTTCAAGCTACTATATATTGTCCACTTTATGATAATTTTACATGTACTATAGTAGTTCTTCCTAGTGGGTTCATAAAGAAAATTATATATCTCATATAAAAACCTAGTTGGTTAGTACTTGAAATTTTAATTCATGTTGAATAAACCATAAAAGTACCTTACAAACATATGTTAACCTTATTGACTAAATGCTTAATTATCATCTGTATAATAAAAAAGAAGTGTTTTCAAAACGGAATAAGCAGATGTTACCTATAATAACCAGTCGGAGAATAAAAACTGAACACACGAAAATAAGATAAGAGCTAAGGAGCATGACGATAATGAACAACGAACCACGCCTCCTATGATCTTTTATAGCATCGTAAAGGCTTTACAATGATCATAAATCATTTTCATAAGGCTGAAAGATTAATCAGACGTCATGACAACCACAACATTATTTCCTAATATTTACCATCATATGTATAATTTACCATCATGTTGAGGTTTTGTACAATTGCTTAAAAGGTAAATAGACGTCTATGACAGTGTCTATAACATGGTAAAAGTTCCAACGACAGTAACATATGTATATGTATAAAAGATAGTACCCTAACATACTTACAATATCATATATGTTACTGTCGTGTATGCCGTATGCTTTGCAGAGTGTTTTGCATATGTATATGTATAAAAGATAGTACCCTAACATTTGTGCCATGTCGCTGTATATTATCCATTTATCCTTGTATAAAAGATAGTACCCTAACAATTGACCCATAGGCACAACCATCTGGCCCATGTCAGTGTATATTATCCATTTATCCTTGCTATGTCGCGTATGTCGTGCCTTTTCACAGTGTTTTGCGTATGTATATGTATAAAAGATAGTACCCTAACATACATACAATATAATATATGCCACCATAAAGTTTAAAAGCAAGGAATTGTTGCAGCAAGTACATGACGTGGCCAAAAAAGTTTGATAATATGTCTATGGTTCTAATCCTCTGTTAGATTATGAATGATTCTTTCTTTTGATGCCAGCCTTTGTTACTTGTCATGGTGACACAAAATTATAGAGCAAACTAACAACCTACCTCCATTTTACTGATCTATGACTATGAAAGTTCACATTTGTTGCCCTGGCTACTAATTTGGGTGATATAATTAATTGTTGGCTATGACACTTTCCTACTATCTAAGCAATACACCTTACATGTCTTTGCTACACCAATATGATTATATACCCCACACGGCCACACTAAAAATCCATATAGTGAAACGAAATGTACCTTCACTTTCGGCATGTAAACCCCTCGGTGGAATATACCATGGATCATTCGGTTACCCGTTTTGCAAATTGCTCTTGAAGCCTTAATAAGAGTATGGTGATTTAAGTTAATTGCAAGCTACCTGCAATTCAACAATGAGCCACTTCATAAACTGGAATTTGATTTTTCCGGACATATGTATATAGCCAATAACAAGTAAAAGAATGCATACTGAAACCGCTTCCACAATTTATGTTTTCCAATGAAGAACCTTACAGAATAAACATAGGAGCGAAACGAAGTACCGGTCATGGCAAGTGCACACTACAAATAGAACTATTTCATTAATATCTATGCGGTTAAGGTGTGCAAATATAGAGACAAAGCCAAACACCGATCTTGGCTACAACTATAATCTATATTAGGTTGCCACACCAAAATACCAGTATTGATAAATGATCATGAATCATATATACCAAAAATCACCCGCTTTGGCCCGTTACCCCACCCACCTTGTTTTTCGTCGTTGCACAGAATGTTGATACCAAACTTAAATCTTTACACACCATGGCTGTAAGTACCGATAAGTAAACGTCTTAAGACCGAAAAATGATTGCAAATACCTGTATACTTGACTATATTTGTCTGGAAAACAAAGACTGACCTTGTAAAACAACATTTTTGTCGCAATCTATGTGGGTCGAGCTCCAGTTCTGTGGCATCCACCGTCAATAAATTGTCTTGCCACATTCCTAAGCGAGCCTCGCTTACTCGCCTATGAAAGGTCGTACACCGATGCCAATGTTACCTGTTATAAAAATAATTAAAAAAGAAAAGAAAAAGGAGCTAAGAGTTTACGACTTTGTTGTCTCATGTTTTTACCATCAAAAGCATAAAGCTTAATAAACAATTACCTATAAATATGCTATAGAAAAAATGAATGTATTTTCTCATATAATAATAGTAATAAATTTCTCTTTTGGTGGGCGTAATATATTTACTTTTAGTACAGAAAGATTAGTATTTGTTGTTACCTTTCTCCTCCCGAAATAGCGCCTTTTAACTGTCTTCTCATTGTTTCCTGATGCTTGTCTGTTGTCAAGTGTGTCACATTTTCTTTTACCAAGCAAGGTTGTTTTAGTCGCCTGGTTATGTTCTAGCAGACATTGTGCTTCATTTGGTGGTGTTATGGATTTGTGTTGGTTTCTTTGGTGTCGCCATTTATGGTAGATATTTCCATGAGCCGGTCAATCATGAAATCCACTTTTAGATAAAGCATGTTATTATTCGACACATTCTTAAGAAAAACAAAAATGACTGAAGCCGCAATATGTCGATGATGCGTGTATAATCTAATATTTTACCATCTAAATTAGACCAACATCCTATCCTTCATGGAAACATTAGAATCTACACTACTTCATATGTGACCACAAAATAATTTTGGGTTTCCATCTACAATAATCAAAATTTATAGACTAACTGGTCACAGTGTACATTCTTTCATCTATTACTTTTGGCCGATTTTTTATAACTCGCTTATGCAGTAATCTTCTATGTGGTTCAGAATGTTCTACAAAAGTTTGTTTTCTATTCTCATCAATCTTCGTACTTTCAATCAGATAGCTCGTGATTATTTTGCTTACATAACTTGTATCCTCCTGAGTTGATGTCACCTGATGTCAAAAACACCGCAAACAAACAAATTTCAAATCATGTCAATCAATTTTATACCTTTATAAGAAACGGCATATTTTTTAGTAATGAAGCTATACTCTTAGCGATATTTAGTTATTGTTATTAATACCAGAACTAAATTAGTGATTAAAGAAACAATAAATAGTAAATATGACAAAAGAGAAGTAATACAAGTTTGGGTATTAACTGATAAGCAAATGGGTGGAAAACCGTACCTAATAACAAAGATTGGCAAACCATAATGTAATACATATCTAGGATGCCCCATCATGTTTTTATAGACTTTGTGAAGAACATGGAATTATATTATGAGCCTCTTATATTATTTGTGTATACATACTTGAGTCAATGATAGAGTGAAGCAAGATCATCCAAAGTGAGTGTGTGTTTTTTTTAACTTTGTATCAACAAAACAAAATGAATGAGATGAGATTATACTGATATAAAATCATATGAAATACATAACATGGCAGTGATGACATTATCGACTTGAAATAGCAATCATCATGAGACTTACCTTCACACGCCTTTATATAACAATTGAAACTTGGGTATTCGCTCCGGATGAAGTGGACAGTTCACTATCGTTTTCCTTTCATGGCTCCTCAAAATATTCCCTATATGCATGCATGAAAGCTCACCATATGTATCGACATACCCACAAAAAATGCAGCAATTCGCGTATCTATGTGTATGTGATGGTGGAGGATTTGGCCGGTTTTATAGGGTTGAGATTAGGTTAAACCATATATAAAGATGGACAATATAGAGAGTATGCGTAGAGAACTTATGGATTGTGAATATTAATGGAGAATTATCATTGCAAAAAAAAACAAAATCAAAAAACATATAGAAGTATATCAATGACATGGATGGAAGTATAAAAAAGGTGCCTTTGGATGGAAGAACCAAATAAGAAGTAACAGGAATAAGGACTAAAAATAAAGAGACTGGTACATGCATATCTTTAACCATATAATCACTTTTTAATAAGCAACACCAAACATTCAAACACCGTGATCTATGAACGTACATAACTTGCAAATGGTCACCTAAAATTAGCAAAAACATTGAAATTTGTGAAGTATTGTAACGCACAACATTCATATGAGGCGCCCATGTGGCAAATTCACGCTCCCAGTTCCGCAATGTGGAAAGTTCGTGAGTAATGAACTTCTCGACTTCTAACTCCTGTATCCACAAAAATTTTATTGATAAAAGGATCAATAGAAAGAATTGCTATTAAAGGATAATCAATTAAGCGGTCTCAAGTAATATTCAAAATTATTAGCCATATTTGGATCGAGACAATGCATAGTATAAAATTAGTCACATATGAAGAGGTAATTTCATCATTCTAAAGTGGCGTGCTATGAGACAATACTTCCTCTATCTTCTCGATATCTTCATGTTTCATGACATGCATAAAATTTCCAGCTCTGTTATAAACATCTAACAAAGAACATTAAATTATCAAATATATGGTATTTAAAGTGGGAATGAAAGAGAAATATTTAAACTTGCATTGTGTGATCGACGATACAAATATTGCATCGATGTGCAAATTGCTTCTAACTAATTCTTTGTGCTTAAATGATCCGATTAGTCGGTTACATAAGGACTTTTGAGCACCCACTTACATAAACAAACCCGCAAACATGCTATCTATAGAGTCACAATAAGATTTTACAACAAACCTCTTTGGAATCACATAGATTGTGAGTTCTTGTCAAAATAGATGTGCCCTTTGCTTTGGAACCTCAAACATTAAGCAAACCCTCGAACAAGTAAACGTGACAGTCAATATTGTTAATCGATGAGCCTTACCCACGCGCCAAAACGCCCACTCTACCAAATAAAAACCATGACAAAGATAAGTAAGGTTGTAAACCTAAGATTGATCAAACCCTCGAGCAAGAAAATCGATGATATTAGAACATGAGTGAGACCATCTTTGAATTCCTTGACTACATACTTATATATAAAAGTAAGGAACGCATTCGATATAAATGGTATGATACTTATATATAAGAACATTACAAGTTTACCCTATACATACTTTTATTTCAACTATGTAAGGCGCATTCGATATACAATGAAAAGGGCATGCCTTGCTGGTGTTGGAGGAAGTCCATATGATCATGCAACCTACAAATATAAAACTTGTTTTCTTACATACCTTACTTCATGTGATACGACAACTTAGCAAAGTTGAAAAGAGAAGCGCATGGTCAAATTTGATACTATATTGATTTTGGAAGATACTAATCCAAACCAAGATATTCCTAATGTGCGTGATTAACGAGATCCTAAGTTGACTTACATCATCTTGGATACTTGAGTTATCGATCTTTGCGGGATATAAAGGTTGTTCCAAAGTCTTCCAAAATCAGACGTGTGACATCGATTGATCCGACAAACTTCACAATAATGCTGTGAAGGAGCATGTGGAGCTCCTCGCTTAACTCCATTGGGATAACGAAACAAGGAATGTGCTACCAAACATGACATTGTGGATCCGAACATCGAGCGAAACAACCTCAACATAAGCAAAAGTTGTGATCCAAATAAAAGCGCTACGTAGTGACATATAAACAAGCAAGTGCAAAATAGGAAAGAGTATGACTAACATCCAAACTCATAGTATCTACCAATATCTGTACAAATTAAATGGATAGATTATGTTGTAATTCACTCAATCGAAATGAAAGCGGTGTTCACAAATGATTTGTATCAATTTTTGTCACAGGTCTTTGAAGAGCGATATGTAAATATCTTACTGGGCTTAAAGCAAATGAGCTTAAATATGATACCTGTGAATGGAAGAAGAATGAAGGTGTGAATAATGGAAGAAAAGAAAAGTGCGGCCAATAAACCACATCATAAGAACACGTAATTAAGAATGATTTACACTCGAATTAAAAATCAAACACACCTTACAATCAAAACCCTAAAAGGTGCTTGCTCATATACATCTTAATTTTCGCAATGAAGCTTTTGAATCGCTATCTTAAGAGTTATTAGAATATAAAATGTGGAAACATACTTTAATGAACTGGAACATGCTTGTCAAAGCTTTCATGATAAGTATACCGTGACTAATTGTATTCAAACTATCCAGTTGTTATGAACAATAAAATACCAAGAATCAAAGCAATATACAATAAAATATATATATTAATATTTGTCGAGATGCTTAGAAAAAGATCATATTAGGGTTTTGAGAAAAAATATAGTATGAATGGACATAGATTTTTACGTGAGATTAGGGTTTTAAGTTGTATACTTATCTTATTAAATTGACCAATAATTCGTTGAATAGGTTTATAAATTTGGATTTGCAAAATGTAATCTAAAAAATGAGTTGCTCTAGTGGTTATCATGTTTGTGAATGTTACTAACACCCTAGGTTCAAATCTTGCAAGTGACTAAATTTTTAAATATATAATCCGATTTTAATGGCTTTAATTGTGATGATGTGGCTTTAATTGTGATGACATGGAAATATGACATGTCATTATGGGATGCCAAGTGGCATTTTATGTGGCATGCCTCCTCTTATATATAATGTATATATATATATATATATATATATATATATATATATATATATATATATATATATAGAGTTAGGATCAAATAAGAATAATAATAAAATAAGAAGGATAGGAAGAATAACAACCATTTCATTCTAGATGCACCTACAAAATGGATCGATCTTCATTCAAATTTTCCTCCCATATTAAAATGTGTGGCTAGAATTACTTACTTCTCATTTTAATTATTCTTCTTATTGGATCCTTCCCTATATATATATATATATATATATATATATATATATATATATATATATATATATATATATATATATATATATATATATATATATATATATATATATATATATTATATAAAAGACACAAACGTTTACGCCGCAGTACCGTTTCGTCTCGTCCCGTGTCCGTATCCGTCCCGTGCCACATTGTCAATAACTTGCTCGCTATAGAATATCAGTCGCTTGGATTGTCGCTAGCAGCTATTATAGTCTATTGTAATCATTTTATTAATTTGTTCTAGATCATTTGGCAACAGATTCTTGACAGAAAATATGCAGGTTATAATTAGTTTATAACCCACCGATGTAAAACGTTAGCTAGACCTCTCTTCCGAAGCTCAAACCTTGCTAGCTGAAGATGTTTATCAAATAGCAACAACTTCGCTGCCCTATTATATAGTAGTGGCCATCCTCACACAGTAATGAAATAACAACAGTTTTATCACCCAAACAACACAAAGGCTTCTGATAATTTATATGTATAAGATTCTAAAACTAGTTTTCATATAACTCTGTGATATTAAGTTATTATCTTTACCCAATAGTTTTACTGTCTTTCGGTTCCTGTATCTTAATCTTATAATAATAGAATATCCACATCTTGATATGTTGGCAATTACGTAATATGTTTTGACACAGTAACATGCCGGCCTGGTCGATCTTTTCAAGATCGTAATCTTCCTATTAATTAATCTCAAATAATTGAGTTATTGGGCCCTTTGATTGCTAAGTTGATTTTTGTAATTTAGTTTTTACAAACTCTTCACTAGAGCTATAAAAAGCATAAGACCATTGCTACATGCAGTCAAATTTGGTATCTATGGTAAATTGATAATTAAGGATACGAGCGTTTATTTTTTTCCTAATGGGTTCGGAACAAGAGAAAAAACCACATGCAGTGTGCATACCAAATCCAGCACAAGGTCATATTAATCCGATGCTAAAACTTGCTAAAATTCTCCATGCCAAAGGCTTCTTAATCACCTTCGTCAACAATGAATTCAACCACCAACGTCTTGTCAGATCTCAAGGATCCGATACCCTAAGCAGCTTCTCTTCATTCCGCTTTGAGACCATTCCTGATGGCCTTCCACCACCAGATAATAAAGATGCCACCCAAGATGTGAATATTGTACTCAAGTCCCTCCATGAAACGGGGTTCACTCCATTTAAAAGCCTTGTTTACAAAATTAATGCTTCTGATACACCGGTGACTTGCATAGTGGCTGATTTCGTTATGGGATTCACTCTCCCTGTCGCTAAGGAATTAGGTATTCCCGAGGTCCTCTTATGGACATCAGGGGCAGGTTCTCTGATATTGTATGACCAGTACCCCAATCTTATAGAAAAGGGTTTGATGCCTCTCAAAGGTAATATTTTCTAGTTCAATTTATAAATATTTATAAGTATATATTTGGACCTTTATAGGATTTTGCATGAGAAAATTTTCTCCAAATCTTTTAAAATTCTCATCGAAAGTAAGAAGTACATATAAATGCTTTGTAAAACAAATATACTAGACATGATGCTAAAAGCAAGCGGTATCATAACTTGGGTTAAGCTTTAGGGAATTGATACTCACACCACACTTTTTGATTCATACACCACTATTTATGCATTACGGCATTGTCATGTACAATCTGTAATGCACAACTAGTGGTGCATGAATCAAAAGTGTGTGTGATATCACCTCCTAACTTTAACACACCGACACATCGCCACATTAACTTTAACCTTTCACCTTAACTCAATAAAAAAAATACCCCTTATCATAACTCAACCTTAACTCACCTTAACTCAAATATTTTCAAATTCAACCCTAAACTAAAATAATACTTCATTTATTAAAAACATATCATTAATTCTTAAACATATTACAATACAAAAAAAAAAAAAAAAAAAAAAAAAAACTAGAACATAAAGGAAATGATGAAAATACAATTAAATCTAGTGACGAGGTTGCAAGTTATATTTTTGATGATTCGGTCATTTTCTTCATTGATCCAAGCCACAACGTTTAGATCCTTGCCGTCAGTGTCAATCATCAAAAAATTCATATCTTCCAACCTTATTATCGTTTCGTCTTTTATTTGGGCTGCCCGATACGCCGCTTGAGCGGTTTCATAGTCTCTGTGAATTGGCTTGATGAGCTCATTCCTCCGGTGCTTGTCGTGCTCTCGGTTCTGGCTTTCTTCGAAGCACGCTTTTTGCCCATTTTTTACCCGCTGCCAAAACATATCGCTATCTTGTGCACGCTCGAGAAGCGGATCCTCCGTAGCGGCTACATAACAGGTGGCAAGTAATTGTTCCTCTTTTGGTTGCCAACGTGTAGGGACGAAGTTGGGAATTTCTTCATCCTCATTGATTGGTTCGGGGTCTTTGGATTTTTTGGACTTTCGTTTACCACGAATTTTGGGCTTTGGAGGAGACGTAGGTGTTTCGGGAACCTCATGTATTTCGGTTTGTGAATGTTGTGAGAATTGTAGATTTTAAAAATCGGTGTTTAGTTGGATTTGTTCCCAATATAGAAATCGTTGATGTTGTAGGTAAAGTTCTTGGTTCGACAAGCCAAGTGGGTTAGGAAAGAGCTGTTGGGTGATGATGAACCCGCGTTCGGGGTTGAAGATGAACCAGCGTTCGGGTTTGAGTTATTCCACACACCGAGGAGATTCAAGAAAGAATCATTGTTGTAGTTGCCACCCGACTTTTTTTTAGCAAATGAAAGTATATGATAGATTAGATTGAGTTGGTGGAAGTGTGAAAATAAAATTGTGTGTTAATGGGGTATATATAGTGGTGGGAAAATTTATTATTATTATTATTATTATTATTATTATTATTATTTTAACAAACTAGCCGTTTATGAGGGGGCATAAGTGATTTTTTTTATTTCTAAACTCAACGGCTAGTATTGCCGTTTTAGGGGGTGTTTTTATATATTTTTTTATTTAAACGTAACTTTAACGATGCGTTAAGGGGTTAACATACCATCGTTAACGCACCATTAACGCAAACGATGGTGTGGTTAACGCACCTTAACGCAGGCGAGTTAAGGTTTAACGCCTTGTGGTGCGTTACCATACCTCCTGCTCTTATAGGATCGTACACTACACCAATAAATGCTTTGACGAGGGAGGTTTTTTAGCAACGACCCATGTCATCGCTAAAGGTGCTATGAGTCCCACCATTTCCAACATTTTGGTTAAATGGTTGATTGTGAGACTTAAGCTTTTAGCAACGACAGGTGTCGTCGCTAAAAATGGAGTCGTATTTTTTTATTATTATTCTTTTTAATTTTGGCCAGAAAAAGTGCTCGCAAAATAAAAATACCCGCCAACACCTGTCGTCGCTAAACATATATTCAGCATTTTATTTATTAAAATAATGATTAATAAAGAATTTAGTTTAAAAAATGCCGCAAAGTCGTCTCTAAAAATGTACTTATATTAAAATTTGTTTTTCAAATTATTTATAATTATAAATTAATTTTTAAAAACTATATAAATTAGTTTATTCACAAAGTATTTTAATTTATTACTACCTCCGTCCCATAATAATTGTCCACTTTGTGTTTTCTAAGTATTTTTTGTTAAACTTTGATCTTAAATATTTTTATTTGTGTAATATAATACTTGATGAAAAATATATGAATAGATTGGGTTTTAAATGTATTTTCATTTGGTATAATTTTTATCAAATATTATATAACGCAAATAAAAATATTAGTGGTCAAACTTAAACAAAAAAGACTAAAAAAAGTTAAAGTAGACAATTATTATAAGACGGAGGAAGTACTAAAATTATTTTTGTATTTGAAATGTGTTTAAGCTGTGAAGGTAGTTGATTATATATCGTCAATACTTTTGTATCAAGAGCGCACATACGAATGTTAACTAGATGAATGTTATTGTATCAGACAGAAATGATTTTTTTTTATTGATCGTATCGGAATATTATTAGTAATAGTGACAAATCGCTAAAGGTTTGATCACATGACAATTAAAACATTAATTTGTAGCTTAAAAATATTCCATTTACGAAATGTAAACTGTCTATGCAAGACTGTTCCATATATATCTTTTTTTGAACGGCGACTTTTATTTTTTGGATTAGAGTCACACTCACCAAATGATGGGCCCTCATCCACCACATACCCAGACTATGTTCTCTTAACCGGTTCCATGCCGGGCGTAGGGGATTAATAACGTCCGCCTTGAAACCATACCGCCTTCACACGATATAAGTCATTGGAGTAACAATTTGGAAGAAAACCGGGCCGGCTTGGATTCGAACTCTTGACAAGTGGCTTCTATGCTCTCCTCTTCATTGCCTAAATATAAGCAGAGCATGTGGACCACAGTGAGGACTTCCGGTAAGTCACCCACCCGACTACTACTCACTGGCTGGGCTTAACAACATAAGCTTTGACCACTAGGCAACATGCCTGATGATCCATATATATCTATACTGCACTCTTTTCATAAACAAAAGAAAAGCAAGACAAAAAGAAGAAGCATGAAATAAGGTCATCACTTTTACATATTTTGGAATGGCAAAAAAGATCATAATTATTTATGCAGGAATTGTTATATATATAGGGACGTTAATGTAAGATATTGTATTAAAGTACGAAGAATAAGAAGCATTATAAGCTTTTAGATGCATCATTAATAAGATCTTTAAATCAAAACTAACAAATGGCAATCTTGTAAATATCTTTAACAAATTGCAATCATGCTGTTGATTGCTTTACTTTCATATCTTCACACAATTTTTTATTATTTAAATTCTTTAGCGTGATATTAAATTAAAGAAAATTTCTCCACAACAAGTTAAAGATGACGTGAATAACTTGATACAATTAATAATAAACAAGTCCGGACACACACTATTACTAATAAGAAATTATTGTATAACTAATCAAGTGATACACGACCACATAACCCATTGATACACTCGTGATTACTTTCGATACACCATATAGAAAAGAAACCATATTAACAACAGTAGCTATGGGCTTGAGGATTTAGAATCCATCGGTGGCGGCAAAATGAACGAAGGCACGCTCTAACCTAGAAAAACGAACACCGAATGTTAATATACAAACAATCAACCATAGACCCGTTCCGGAGACTTCGATAGGACAACAACACAGCACAAATATCAATCATAAGTTCAGCCGTATGGCCGCGAAAGATAAGCTATGACGGACTGATACATCAAGAACTAATCGATGTTAAATCAATACATCTAGAAAAAAACTCAATACATCCTTACACAAAATAAAAGAAATATTAGAGATAGATTAAGAGTAATATCTTTGGTCCAGATTAATTCTCCGTATATATCTAATTTCATCATTTTACTGTGTATATATACAGATCCTAGTTATTTAATAAACGGGTACTTGGATACTATCGTAGATTTTATACCTACTATGCCGGGTATACATCTAAAAGATATTCCACCTTTCGTTAGAATGATCCAGCCTGGTGATGAATTTATGGTCGAGTTTGCATATAGCGAAATAGAGAGAGCGAAATCAGCTTCTGGGATTATATTCAACACTTTCGATGAACTCGAGTGCGATATTTTGGACACACTCTCTTTAACGTTTCCTTTGTGCTACACCATAGGCCCTTTGCATCTACTCGAGGACAGAATTGTTAACAAATCTCTAGCGTCCATTAAATCAAATCTTTGGAAAGAGGAGCCTGAATGTTTAACCTGGTTAGATGCCCAAAAGCCGTTGTCTGTAATTTATGTGAATTTTGGTAGCATTACAGAATTGACACATGAGCAACTAATCGCGTTTTGTTGGGGACTTGCAAAAAGTAATCATTCTTTCTTGTGGATAATACGGCCCGACATAGTAATTGGTGAGTCGGCTGTGCTTCCACCAGAGTTTATAGCAGCGACAAGTGAAAGAGGGTTGTTGGCTAGTTGGTGCCCCCAAGAACAAGTTCTAAGTCACCCGTCAATTGGAGGGTTTTTAACGCATAGTGGATGACTGGATGGAATTCAACGATAGAAAGTATTTCTAGCGGAGTTCCAATGATTTGTTGGCCATTTTTTGCTGATCAACAACCAAACTGTTGGTTGAGTTGCAACAAGTGGGGGGATTGCCATGGAGATTGACAATGATGTTAAGAGCGATGAAGTAGCAAAGCTAGTGATTGAGTTGATGGACAGAGAAAAGGGGGTTGAGATGAGGAACAATGTTGTCGACTTGAAGAATAAGGCCGAGGAGGCATGCACAGTTCCCTCTGGATCATCGGTGGTTAATCTCGAGAAACTCATTCATCTGCTGAACAAAGCTCCAAAATAATTTATAATCTATTGATTAAGATGCATGCATGTAATCTATAAATTTTACCTAGTTCTTGAACAATGAATATTATGTTGCTAGTGCTTATATAGCATGTCAGTGTTATGCCAAACTATTTCAATTCTTTCTGAAGTTCAAAGATAAACTGGCTAATGCGTCACGTACTCTTTTTGTTAATATGACATGAAAGAAGTTATAGGTTGTGGTATTCGATATTTCGATGTGCCAAAAATTTTGGGAAACTACATAACCAAATTTTAAGTATTGTTGCTTCATTCCATAACGCTGATGGAACACTCCACACAAATCATAAGGAGCATATATGATTACGTACAATATTTCAAAAGTTATTAAATTGAACTTGAGCATGTAGAATGTTTAAAAATGTCTTCCTAAAACCAAGCATAGGACTTATGGTAGATGAAATGTAATCCAAATATTTTTTTTCACGACAAATAGATTATTTATTTGAAGATGCTTGCATAAGATGAATGAGTTTCTCCAAATTTGCTACCGATGAACCATCGTTTGTAACACATGCTGCTTCAGCCTTCTTCTTCCACTTAGTGGCGTTCTTCCTTAGCGCATTCCCTTTTTCTCCAGTCATCAACTCAACCACTAGCTTTCCCACTTCGTCACGCTTTACATCATTGTCAATCTCCATGGCAACACCCCACTTGTTGCAACATAGCCAACAATTTACTTGTTGGTCTTCAAAAAACGGCCAACAAATCATAGGCACCCCGCTAGAAATGCTTTCAATTGTTGAATTCCATCCACTATGCGTTAAAAACCCTCCTATTGAGGGGTGATCTAGAACTTGTTCTTGCGGGCACCATCCAGTCAATAAACCTCTCCCACTTGTCCTTGTTACGAACTCTGGAGGAAGCATAGCAGAGTCACCAACCACAAGGTCTGGTCTTATTATCCACAAGAACGGATAATTGCTATTTTCTAGACCCCAACAAAATTCGACTAGTTGTTGATTTGTCATTACCGCAATGCTACCAAAGTTCACATAAATAACTGACGCCGGTGCTTGGGAGTCTAGCCATGTTAAACATTCGGATTCTTCTTTCCAGAGATTTGATTTGATGGATGCAAGAGAGTTATCTGTTATAGATTTCTCGAGTGAATGTAAAGTGCCAATCCCATAACAAGGAGGAAACATTGAAGAGAGCGTGTCAAACACGTCCGGTTCTAGCTCATTAAAAGTGTTAAAAATAATGGCAGAAGCTGTTTTTGCTCTGTTTACTTGTGACCACAAAATTGAGCCATGTATTCGTCACCAGGATAGATCATTCTAACGAAAGTAGGATATCTTTTAGACGATACCACTCATGCCTGGTATACAATCTATAACGTATCCAAATAACTGTTCACTAAAAAGCTTGGATCAGTAGAAAATGGATAAATATTAGCTTCAAGATTATCAACAACGATGTTAATTTGTATAAAAATGTTTAGAAACGTGATCGTTTTCAACCGATTTTAGCTTTGTTTGACAACATTTTGTTTTATCTCGCGATATATTTAGTACTAGCTGCACGGACAGCAAATATATGATTACTCATTTTGATATCTATGATAGTGGTTATTGTATTTCAATAGGGAGTTGATATTTACACGCAGCTTTTACTTCACCCACAAAATGGTACTTGATTTTACGTTTGTTCCTCTTACATTGTTTAGTCTTTTACCAAAGTTTTATCTTTGACTTTTTTTCACGTTCTAGTGTTCATGCATCTCTATTATATGATAGATTAGTATGCCCAAGCCTATCATTGTCTAACATGGTATCGAGCGGGTTTGATCTTCAAACCTATATAGGTGGCTAAGTTAAGCCTCCTCTTTATGTCACCCGTCAAACCTTAGCTATCACTTTTATCCCTTCTCGAAGAAAAGAAAAAGCCCCTAATTCACCGTTAAAGTGCAAATCAGAAAATCAACCGTGGATTGTTTGTTGATTGCTACCTCATATCCTTAGGCCTTATTCTCTAATATTGTATCCTGATGTTGCTACAATGCTACGTATCTTTTAGCAGCTTTAATTTCTTATATTACATGCATATCTACGTCTCTTACATGTGTTTTTAATTTGTTTTTCTTAGTTGTCATTGTTGACCATTAAACATGGCACCATTAAGTAGAATTTCTCTTTGTTTTTTTACGTTCTGTAAACAAAATTGCATCTTAAAAAAAGAAAAAAAAGAAAAAAAAAGTTTCTTTTATTTGTTGCTATGGCGTAAACACATAAAACTTGTTACGCCATAGAGGCATCAAATGCCGATTCTTCCCAGTAAATATAGAGCAGTTTTTACTATGTTTAGATGACTTTTTCTTGAATTTACTTCCCAATAAATAAAAGGCTTGGACACATTCTTTAGGGATTTAATTATAGATTAAACTTTGACTTTAAGTCTTAAAATCCTTTTTGCTTTCCTTTAACCCTTTTAGGGTTTTATTCGTGTTTTCGTTCTACTTTGGCATCAGAGCCTTTTGGTATCACGATAACGAAGATCGAGATGTTTCAAAACCTAGGAGTAGTACTACTAGTGGGTACGATCCATCAAAGACATGGGTAATGCGATCAATGATCTTGCATCTAGTTTCACGAGTGTGTCCACTACTATCATGAATTACGATATGCGATCGTAGGTGATGGTAATTAATCACATAGGTAGGGTAACAATCATGGTAAATATAGATTCCGTCCTAAAGTTGATGGGTTCTTTGATAATTATGATTGTGACCATCTCCCACACAAATTCGGGTCTTTTGATGAGGAGGAGATGAGGACTATAGGGTTCTTGCTAGAGGTTCAAGAAGAAATAATGGTTCTAAGGTTATTACTAGGAGGAATGAAAGTCGAAATGGTTATAGAGGCGACAAAGCTATCATGTCAAAGCCGAGATTCCTAATTTTATCGAAATCTTGACATTGAAGTGATGTTGGATTGATAGTATAAGGTTGAAAAGTTCTTGACATCATGGATTTTTCCAAGAAGAACAAGTTAAGATTTTGGCTTATAAGTTGCATGGAGAGGTTGGAGCTTGGTGGCAAAGCGAGCAAGACAACCGTAGGAGACAAGGAAAGCATCTTGTGGATACATGGAAAGAATGTAGAAAATGATTAAAGATAGGTTTTACCCCCGAAATTGAACAAATTCTATACCATAAATATCATAAGTGTGTTCAAGGTAAGCCAACCGTGGCCGAATTTACGGGTGAGTTCTTAAGATTATAAGGAAGGAGAAGCGGAGAAGCTTATGTAATCTAGCCGACTTTGTGTTCACCAAAGGTTAGTCATTCTTCGCAAAGTAATAAGATTTTTCATACTAAATGCTTGGTTAAGGATAAGGTTTGTTCGATTATCATTGATGAAGGGAGTTACAAGAAATTGCGGTCTAGGGCCTTGGTTAAAGCTTTTAAGTTACCACCCAAGCCTTATCCTAATCCTTAGAAGGACCGACTATAAAGTTATTGAAATTTGTAAGATTCCCTCACCATTGGGAAGCATTACAATAAACCGGTTACATGTTATGTGGAGGACTTTGACCCTTTTCCTATTTATTAGTGATGTCCCCATGCGTTCCTCCCTTTGAAAGTAAGCATGTCACATATTGCTAGGGCGACCATGGCTACATGATATGGATGCAACACACGAGGTAAATCTAATATGTGTTAATATAAAAGAAGTGGAAAGAATATTACTATGTTACCTCTAGCGTCTCTTATCCCAAGAAGAAATTATAAAGTATGATGTTGATGACTTTGGTTACTTCTGTAAAGGAATTTCTAGTCGAGAAAAAGGAGATGGGAAATTCTTTTGCTTTGGTTGTTAAAGGGGTTGAAGGTAGAATAATAGCTTCAAAAATTTTAAATTTGGTGCCAAAATTACCCTAACCGACATTTTCTCATGGTTTATTACACAATCACAATTGACAAAGCAAATAGTCAAGGATAAGCATAGTTTCAAAGTTCCGCTTTATTTTCCCTCCCTACACTTAAACCGAACATTGTCCCCAATGTTCCCGAAAGTATCAAAGTTATGATAAAAGAAGGTAATTAAAAGCGAAAGAAACTAATACTCCCGATTAGCTCGGTAGGATCCGTGTAAAGTGGTGGTTAAATCCTTTTCAAGAAGAATTATTGCGTGAAAAGCTCCTTCCAATCTTATGTAACTTCTTCTTGACAAACTAAACCTCGCACACTGAAGAAAACAAACGAAACCTTCGTAAAATCGGCGGTAATAATATATATAAGACTCGATTTAAACTAAGATATAATGCTTGTGGAATGGATGTTTACATAATTTCTAAGAAAATTAAGACCGAAAATTCCAAAATTTATAAGTAGCTCGAAAACGAGAAAAAAGTAATCGATGTTTTACTCCTTCACGACGCCGTCAGTTGCAATCTCGACGTCAAAGTTATCCCGACAAAATCGGTCTCGATTTTTCGGAAAAATTTCGGAAAATTTACATCTTTAGAATCGGAAAATTTCGCTAAACATCCATTATGACTCGATACAAGCATTTGACTCGAACAAACAAACATAAATATCTTTTAGTTAATTGTTATTCTCATGTTTACGTTTCTTTTGAAAACGTGTGTAATCCTTCCTACACTTATCCCTTATGTAAAATACCTTTACATGCAATTAAGACGGTTAAAAACAAAATAAAGCATTTTACAAATTTAAACATGAGGATAAACAATTAATAAAAGATATAAGACACTAACAAGCAAACAATTAAGCATGGGTTGCCTCCCACGAAGCACTTTTCTTTATTTAAGAGTCTTGTAGCTAGACTCATAGTCGTGCTTCTACGTTTCCTCACGCATCCTCAATGAGAATTCTATCATGTTGACAAAATCTTCATCGACTCTATACCTAGGCTCTCGAGTTAAGCAATCCTTATAATAATGCCTCCTTCTTTCCCACATGAATTTATAACCTTTTTCAACATCTTCCTTGCTTTTGTCCTCAAAAGCTTTGATGTTGTCTCGATCATAAATGGACAAGTGGCCATACTCGATTGTTTTCCAAGGCATCCTATAGGTGATCTCATCGGTTCCTTCCTTGAACCTAACCGCTCCATCATGCTTGTTATGGCTCATTCTAGATGTTTCAACAAACGGTTTCCTAGCACTACTTGGGATAAGCTATAGTCAATGACGCATCCTACATCTTCTAAGACCATAAAATCAACTAGGTAGGTGAAATTTCCTATAAAGACATGCACGCCCTGACTCTTCCCACAAAGTTGCAAACTCCTCCCGGATACTTAGGGTCTCTCCTAATATCGAGTCGCTCATTCATAATGTCATTGTAGATGCAGATGACATTACATTGATGGGGATTCCGTATCTATGTAAGCGTGGTCGACACTCCTATATCCGATCATACAAGGGATTTTTAAGTTCAAGGATTTCTCCTAATCTTTGGGCATATCCTAATGATAGGTGATCGTGGATTATCGATTATGTATTGATGGTAAGCAATCTCTTCCTTAGTGGGGTAAAGATTGAAGTAAGCACTATTTTCCACATCCACGTTGTTGTTTATCATGCCATTTTCCGAATTCGCTAATCATAGAGCCAACTATAGCGTACGACTACTTTCTCAACACTTCCCTAATTGTACTATCGAATATTTTCGCAAATCGAAGGTCGGTGTTTCTACTCACATAGCGGCTTCGACGGTTGTGTTGGTTATTGGGTTGGGTTTTGAGTGACATTGAATTTTTTGTGTTGGGTTATCAATTGGTGGTTGGTTATCACCTTCCATGATGAAAAGTGATGGGGCTACGAACAAAGGTCACGAAGAAGGGGATAGACTAAGAGAAAGCTAAAAATGAGAAAAATTTACTTGATAGGAATCAAGCAAAGAACCTAAACGAGGTGGACTACTAACTAGCTATTCTATTCCCGGCAATGGCGCCAAAACTTGATAACGCCACACGCGTCGTTCGGGGTCAAGGAAACTTCCTTTCTTGAGCAAGTTTTATAACACCCTAGGCAATGAACCTAATCGTTGTAGTGTAGTAATTAGGGTAAGCCACGGTATTGATATCGTTCTCTGGGGAATAGGAATGCTAGTAAGTTACTACGCTAAGGTTAAGGTTGAGGAAGATTATTTTTATCTTTTATGTTTTATGAAATGGAAAGGTACGAATCTCGGTATTTGATTTGGGGGTTTGGTATTTCTACCGATTACTCTACTATTATCTAATTATCTAAACTAAGGTTGTGGGAGTCTATGTCTAATTAATGTGTGCTCGTATGATAGTTTAAAGATGTGTTTACTTAGGTTGTACTACTCCTTAATTATCTCCTATTGATGGTTGAGTTGTCACGCCTTATTCTTAGTTGCGTTGTGTGTCTAAAGTTGTAGGGTATGCGTTTCTCCCAACTCTTTGAACTTACCAAAGGGTCTTGTCTACAAACCCACTAGGGATGATAAACTCCTACTCTAAGGCGCTCTTTGGATGGTTTAGCCTACAACTACTCGTAATTATATTCTAAGGTTCACAAAGATGAATCAAGCATTAAGTACACAACGAATGACCTATCGCATTACTAGATCATTAATCAACTAAGATAAGAAACAACCAATCAATATTCAATAGTTAAGTTTCATACTTCCTAAGCAAACACACAAATAAATTAGCTTGGACATGGAGAACATGCAAGCATACACACAAATAATCAAAGACATAATTGAATTAATGAAGTAAAGACTTATCTTGATGTAAGATAGGGTTTAAAACCCTAAAATCTCGTACAAGACACCTTAGGTTCGGTTTTAGGTTTTACTCCAAAAGACTCTCCACCAAAAGACTAAAAATTCGGATTCTATATATAAGATTACATATGCGACGGCGTCACCTTATGTTTAGTGGCGCCGTCGTGTCGCCGCCATTAGGGTTTCGTCTTGGCCACGTTAACCTTGCGA
Organism: Chrysanthemum lavandulifolium; assembly: GCA_022545495.1. Lineage (NCBI taxonomy): Eukaryota > Viridiplantae > Streptophyta > Magnoliopsida > Asterales > Asteraceae > Chrysanthemum > Chrysanthemum lavandulifolium. Next base: position 28,100,548 of record CM040242.1, read on the forward strand.
CGACGCCACCTTATGTCCGTGGACGCCGTCCTCTTCGACCGGCGTCATCTGGATTGCATCTAGGCCGTCCGAGTAGCGACGGCCTACTCTTTCACAACTAGACGCCGCCACTTGAAAATACGAGTTTTGGGTTCGGATCGTCACAACAATTTTGGGACGGCGTCGCCAAGAGCACCGACGCCGTCGCCTTCTAATTTCAAAGGTGTGAGTGTCTCGATTTTGACTTTGGCCATTTTCTTCATATATTCGCGCCTTTTCGTCCAAATAAGTGCCATTCCAGATTTTGCCTTCAAGAGACCTAAAAAGTGAAAAGGAACGATATTAAGCAATAACGGATACAAAAGTGATCAAATAAGGACTTAAACGACCCCTCAAAATGGTACCTTTTAAAACCTTATCATGTACACCACACTACTTCTCCTTCTTCAGTCTTAAGCAAAAATCCCTTCGTAATCCAATCACGGAAGATGAAATACCAACTTCTCCCTCCTGATGGTTACGAGCTATCGGAATCATCATAATGTTGCGTACATGTCGTATTACCTTCTTGATGCAATATTAACATCATAGCTTGATCATAATTTCCGTGAGAATATGTCGCAAAACTACTCTCAATATACGTCTCTCAAACCAACCTTTAAATCGAACCTCCTTTGAATTCACCGGCTAATTGTAATGACCACGTATGGAGATAGCCCGGTACGACTAACTTGAAAAGGAAGTAAGCATCCCAACTTTGTGACTTACTGCTTGTTCTAAATTTTTGAACAATCCACAACTGCATGTGACACTGAGCACAACAACGTAACTCCTTAAAGTGATGGTTACACACTGTGAGCACTACAACGTAACTCCTTACCGCTTATAACCGATTTTCAAATTTCATAATGTGCTCCAACAAGTTATCTTGAGACATGCATCCAACCAACCATCGCCTCAAAGATAAAGAAGTCCACCCGTGAAACGTCACTTCAATCCGCATCAATAATACCGCATAAAACTCCGTAGTCATTTTTCACATCTTCGCTAAGCCGTGAATATTGTATCCTCCGTGAAAATTATACCATACCAAAATACCGCTCTTAAAAGCATACTAATTATCAAAACTTGTATCCAAAATTTTGAAGAAAAATTGAATACCAAGTTTTTGTAACATAAATGCCACCGACCATGACATGCCAAAATCCATCATCCGCATAGGATAGAACCACTTAACTTATGCACAAGGCCCATTGCAATATATTCCTATCCAATCCAATTGAAAAGCCGGATAGGCCCATTCAAACAGTGTAAACCGATCCAATGTTAATTGAGAAACCCGATCCAACTACTAACAATACCCGATCCATGTTTAATATAAAACGTTGGTTCTTTTACACATCCCTTGACCTAAACCTAAACCTAAAATATCACATATCATAAGAAAACGCCTACCAACTTAAACGTTTCCTCTCTCAAAGCAGCTCCCAATCTCAGATCTGAAAAAAACGCATCTCCTTATCATCCCTTGATAATTCGTTCCCTTTTAATATCAGAATCCAAACATAAAACCATCTCACTTTAATTTGTGACTGAAACAATAAACCAAATACACGATTATATTGACTCATTAACAGTTGATAACGACTTCAAGATCCTTGAAGGGGGTCTCAGGTAAGGTTTATGTTGTTTTTTCGTTTCTAAATTTGTCTATGAACGAACAAGAGAAAAGAGAATAACACAATTGTTATTATTCTTTATCTAATTGATTCGGATAGTAAAGGAAGTGAGCTTCCAAAAGGATTGATGATGAAAAAGGTTCAACTCAAAATCTTTATAAGATGCAAAATAAAGTTAACCTTTATGAGATTCATTTTTTTGATGATATAATTCGAGTCTATGTCAAGGTTTAGTGTTGGAGATGGGATAATACTGGATTTTTGTTGGCGTGGTTGGTTTCGCTTTAGATTGAGTCATTTGGACCGTTTGTTGTCAATTCTATTTAAGTTCCATGGACCGATGATGTACTAATGAGGTCGTTGTAGTTTGGTATTTGGTATGTTGTGGTCATGGTCATGTATGGTAAAGTTTACGCTTAACCCTTTGTCTTCTTTCTTAAGCGGAAAAATGTATCTTTAAGCCTTATCGTAAAACATGTTGGTCTTAACCTTATGCGTAGCTTTACGCGTAACTTCATGCTTATGCGTAGCATACGCGTAAACATATGCGTGAGCCATAGGCGTAAGCCAAGGCTTAGCGTAAACGCATCGTGTAACCCATTCCTTACGCGTAACTTCACATTCACGCGTAACTTTCACCGTAGATACTCCTTATGCGTAAGTTTAGGGTTTTGACCCTTTGACCACTTTTTCCGACGAGATTTCGATCGAAAAATCCGACCGATCTTCATATAAAACCCGAAACAAAGAAAAAATTGTTCTTTTCTCTGTTTGACCACGAAACGGCGGTTGACCATTTGATGTTTCACGGATAAATTGGTACAAAAACATAAAAGTGATGAAAGATATTGGTTGGACCAAAAGCAGAACAAATCGATATCTTGACATGAAAAGGACGAGACTTTTGTTTAGACCAAAATAAGGATACAACAACATGAATAAAAACTGCTTTCCACAATATACGGAAAAAAATTTTCGACCCACAAAATAAGCACAAAGCAGTTAAAAAATATGTAAAACCAACATAAATCAACACAAGATAACCATGGCTCGATACCACTTGTTAAGACCGATTAACATATAGATTTATGTGGTTTGGAGGTCGGGTTGGTGGAAGAAGATGAAGATCCTCATCCTTTTTAGTGAGAGAAAGTTAGAGGAGGAGGAGAAACAAAGACTTTATTAAAATAAAACACACAATACAACTAGCCAAATGCTTCACTCACCCCTCATGGAGAGTCATGAGGGTATTTATAAACTCTAACTTTGCCACTTAAACGATACTAGTCCCTAAGGGCAAAGTATACTACGATCTAGTCCAATTCACGTAAATGACGTTATCTTTATAAAAGCGAGGCTAACAATTTCCCCTTTCAATCCAAACCTCCCAATTAATTTGATTAATGCTAAATGTCGCTATGAATCGTGTTAATTAGGCTTTAGATTAGGCGAATAGTAGTGTTGTCATGTGGGTTTGATTTTGCGAAGCCTTAGGCGGCTTGGGACTAAAACCACATTGCCAATGCACCCTTTTTGCTGCAGCAGGGGTGTTTAGGTTAAGGGTTATGGTTAAAACTCTGGATTTTTTCCTCGCAAATGTCAGATTTGAAATTTTCTGGGTGGGACGGCGTCAGCCCGCTGGCGTGACGCCGTCAGAACCTTCTGATGTCGTTTCAACATCTTGAATATTACTCATTTATTCCCGATATTTTTGATTTCCTGTTTTAGAAAATGAGCAAGAGATAGAGGAGATCAAGGGGGCAATCTTCTTGCACCCAAGAGAGTGTCGCCAACATCATTTCAGGTTGGGGAGTGTTTATCGAGGAAGCACCCCAAACTCGCTACAACGAATTGCTCCATCAAACCATTGACTCGGGGGCAGTTTTGGATTGGGATTTTCTTAATGAGCATGATCTTGCAAGGGATTTTAGAAATAGCTTTAGGAAGGATAAGTTTACTGATCCTCAATGGGAGAGATTGTTTCGTATGCGTGAGCCCGTTTATAGTGAGTTGGTGCGTGAGTTTCACGCTTATTCTATGAATGTTCTTTCTTGTCGGGTAGTATTGATTTTTAGGGGATTCGGTTTAGACTAGGAGGAGTTTGGAGGAGTATGTCTGTGCTGGAGTTTGGTTGGAGAGTGGGGTTGTATTTTGAGAGGGACACTGAGAGTGATGTCTTTAGAGCTAACTTAGGCGCATGATTTGCCACTAGGGAAGACACGTGGGGGATTCAGTTCTGGAACACATTAGCCAACAGGGAGTATGTGACTGGGAGTACCCTTGCCTCGCAAATGCGAGACCCGCGAACGAGGCTCGCGCACCGTTGCATTGCCTTCACCATAACGGGGCGCAAGGACACGACTCATCGTGTCACTTTACCAGATATGTTCTATCTCTACTGCATATTTGCTGCGGATGTGTACTGTAACATCCCGTTCTGGTTGGCTGATTACTTGAGAAGTGCTAGAGGTATGGGGCAGGCGGATAGGGTGTATGGTGGTATGTTCGTCACCAGGTTGGCTCAGTCCTTTGGCATCCTGAACGGGGAGGTGCCTATGTACCTCAATGTTGTAGCGGAGCCCAAGGTTGTCAGAGCTAAGTCCTTGAAGGCCATGGATATTATCATGGATATTGGAGGCAGCTACGCATGGTACCGCCCTCGGCCCACAACTCAGGATGATGATGATGATGATGATGATGATGATGATGATGATGAGCAGCCGATGCCGCAGTACCAGCAGGGGGATGGAACAGGAGGCTCCGCTGACGCCTACATGCACATGTCTAGTGAGGACTGGTAAGCCCAACAGGTGCGTGGATGGGCCGGATGGACACGTGGATGGCTCGGCGGACCGAGGGCCACCGGACATATGATCACACCGCCGACATATGCGACTAGTCCATGCGCGATCATCTCGAATCTCACCGCAGATCGACCCATTCCCGGGCGTGAGGAAAATTACCCGCCCTATGGGTACACGGGCCACATTCCCACGGCTTTGACTACCGCTATGGACCCTCCTCGATTGATTTATGTGTTTGTTTGTGATTTGTTTATGAACAATTGTGGTTGGATGTTGGTTAAGACAATTTGATTTGGGTTTGTAATAGCTAGTATTATCTTAACTATGTGGTGATGTGGTGACTTCAAACAATCTATTTTGTATATATGTTTGTAATGTGGTTTGTTTATTTCCGGTTTGGTTGTTTTATTTTTATGTTACATATATCTTTCTCATTGTTGCCTATTCTCATGTTTGATTTTGTGAAAATGCTTTATTTTGTCTTTAACCTCGTCTTAATTATATATAAAGGTATTTTACAAAAAGATAAGTGTAGGGAAGATTACATACGTTTTTGAAGAACGTGAACATGAGAATTACAATTAGTGAAATTGATATATATGTGTGTTTGTTAGAGTCAAATGCTTGTATCGAGCAATAATGGATGTTTTGCAGGAATTTTTCCAGGTTTTAAAGATGTAATTTTTCGTGAAAACGCAGCAGACCAGCTTATCATGACAACTGACGGCCAGATTAAAGCTCGACGATGTCGGTCAAGGTAAACAACTTATACAATTTTTTGTTTTCGTGCCACTTATAAATTTTTGGAAATTCTCGATCTTAATTTTCCGTAAAACTGCAAACATCTACTCTACAAGCATTATATCCTAGTGTAGTCGTGTCATATATAGTTTTACCGCCGATTTTACGCGAATGTTTCGCTTTGTTTTCTTAAAGTGTGCAAGTTATATTTGGCAAGAAGAAGAAACACAACATTGGATGGAGCTTATCACGTATGCATTCTTCTTAGAAAAGAATTTAACCGCAACTTCACACGGATCCTACCGAACTAATCAGGGGAGTACTAGTTTCTTTCTCTTTTACTTACCTTCTTTTATCATAACTTTGATACTTTCGGGGAACATTGGGGATAATGTTCAGTTTAAGTGTAGGGAGGGAGAATAAAACGGGAACTTAGAAACTATTCTTATCCTTGATCATTTGTCTTGTCCTTGGTCAATTGTGTATTAAACTATGATAAATATTTGTTAGGGTAATTTTAGCACCAAATTTAAAATTTTTATGACATGTACGAGCTAAAACTTTAGTCTTAATAAAGCGTCACATGGATAGGAGATATATGACTAGCACAAAAAACCGTTTACCACTCAAATTCCACCCAAAAAATGTGAGGTTCGCCTAGATCTTTAGGAATAAAAGCATTCACCTTCAATGCTTAGAGAGTGTACCGTAGTATAATACATTCTAGAACTTGTTTTGTGATGCATTCCGAGATCGCTAGTGAAACTACACTTGTGTAGTTAGGAATACCTAAGTGATAAGAGGCATTATGATAACCCTTGTTTGAAACTTGTATTATAATTACTTCTTCCACATCGGTTGAGTAATTATCCCACACCCTTGCGATGTACTCATTCTTAGTACACGATACCCCAAGTTAACCCCTCAGAGCCTATCCTTTTCGCGGTTCTCGTGATGTTTCGGTTTTCCGGAATATCAATGAAGAACATTGTTTACAATCCACCCCCAAATGTACACCTAAATCGCATTATCCTACCTTGTCTCCACTCACCTTTAGTGCATTATTGTTATCATTACTAAACTCTTAGTTCAATTATCTAGTTACTTGCATGGTTGCTAAGTCGAGCCATATCTTTTGTACACAGTTTTGGGATGATTGGGACTCATGGGTAAAAGTAATATTTTTATGGAGTAACGGAAGGAATGTTAAATTCAAATTCCCTTTGTCTACGTAATTAAATACTCCAAGTGTTTTGATATTTTCAAATCGGGTCAATTAGTGTTAAAGAAATAAAACTCAAGTGTAGGGATGATCCTATAAACCTTTATATTTTGATGTTATCGTAGAGGATGGTAGAGTAAAAGGTATGAAAAAAAACCGAAAAAAGATTGTTAAAAAAATGAAAAAAGAAGAAAAACATACTGCTACCATCCTACATCTATCTTTATGTTTATGTCTTTAAATTTATGTTTGTTTGTTTCAAGTTATCTAGAGTTTAGTGAGTCGAGTCTTGGCATAGCAACGACACGCTTTTCATGCTTGTAACATAAGATTTTGACTTGCCACCACTAAATATCGCTCATCCAACAAAACCCTTTGTTTCCCTATCGTAAGCCTAACGTTACAACCCTTGCAAAGACCTCTTAGATAGTTGTTCCTAGGTGCTTACGCCAAAGCGGTGGAGGTTTGATCTAGTCTCAAGTTTATGGTAATTTATGTAGTATGCCAGGTAATGAGTGTTTAACTTCCATTTATTATATTTCATATAAACCCGAGAGATGAGAGAATCCAAACAATCCTTGTGAGGTGCTAGTATATAATTTGCGTGCTTGTTATGACTATTGCCATGCTTTTACTTGTTATGAATTATTTTAAACTTATGCTTTATGTTCCCTAACTTATAAATTGATTTGCCAAAAGCATATTTGCTTGAGGACAAGCAAATACCAAGTGTAGGGATATTTGATAAGGATTTAAAACGTACGCTTTTAAGGGGTCATTTAAGCCCTTAATCGACCACTTTATATCTCATATCGCTTAATTTCGTTCCTTTTCACTTTTAGGTCTATTGGAAGCAAAATTCGGAATGAAGCACATTTGGACGAAAAGGAGTGAATACATGAAGAAAATGGCAAAGTCAAGATCGGCCACTCAAGTCGCTTCAAATTGAACCCGCGGCGTCCCAATCAAAGCGGCGCCCGCCCCTCTATACATATTTGATAAAACATGCACCGACGGCTCAATGGAATTTTTGCTCATACAACTGACGGGCAGCCGAGCTTTGAAGAAGGCGCCACTCGGACTTTTCATCTCGCACGCCCGGATCCGAATCGACGACGCTCCACTTGAAGAATGACGCGCCACATCTCTAAGGTGATGTCGCCTCATCGATGACTTGCCAAGACGAAACCCTAATGACGACTATCGACGGCGTCCCACCTATAGATGCACGCCGTCGCACTTGTAAATCTATATATAGAATTCGATTTTTCGCATTTAGGAGGTAGACTTTGAAGTAAAACCCCTAAACGTTTGTAGTCCGACTTGATGATATCTTAGGGTCCCAAACCCTATTTTACACATCGAGATAAGTGTTTTAATCCAAAGTATCATTATGTCTTCCATTGATTATGTGTATGCTTGCTTGTTTAGCATGTCTAGCTAAATTTCTTGTGTGTTTGCTTAGATCTATGAAACCTAGTTATTAATTATTGTTAGATTGTCTCTTATCTTAATTGTAATTGGCTTAGGAGTGCAACTAGGCTTTCGTTGTGTTTAATGTTTGAGTAATCTTTGTGAAAGTAAGTTTATGAATGAACTAGCGGATTTCTTAGGCTACACCCAAAGGTAACCTCAAAGAGTTAGGGCATAGGCAAACCCTACGACCTTAGGAAACACAACGCGTTAAGATAAGGTGTGACAATTCAACCAACAATAAAAGATAACTAGGGAGTAATAGTATATAGGAAAACACATTTTTAATCATCATACGAGCACACATCAAATAGACATAGCTACCCGTAGTATTAGATAACTAGAATAGCAGAAGTAATCGGTAGAAGTACCACCCCCAAACCAATTGCCCCGAGATTTTACCATTAGCTTTCTAAAAAAAATATAAAAGATAAAAAAGAATCATCCTCAACCACCACCTTAGCGTAATACATTTCTTGCTAGCATTTCTATTCCCCTAGAGAACGATATCAATCCCCGAGGCTTACCCAATACTACACTACAACGATTAGGTTCACTGCCTAGGTGGTTGAAATACTTGCTCGAAGAAATGAAAGTTCCTTTGACCCCGAACGCGCTTCGTAAGCGCATCATTGGTGTTAGAAGACTTGTGATTATGAAGAATGCAGGGTTCTAAATTTGAGGAATATATGGAGGGATTTGATTGTGAGCTAAACGTGGATTCCGAATGCGTCAATGACTTAAAGGTTTGTGATTTTGATTATTGATTAATTTTAAATATGATTGTCACAAATTCACTAAGGTTTTCAATGGTGAGTAAAGAAACTATATTTGTTGCAACTAAAAACTTGATGATTGTTGATAAGGCAACGTTGGGAACACGGGTTGAACGTTGAGAGTGTGGTAGGCGTGTTAAAAAATATAAAGGTTCCCCGGTTAATATGGAGCATAAATCTAACGAAAATAAGTTTCGTCGTGCGAAGATATTTGAGTAGGATGACACTATTGATAATGAGAACTCGAGGGCGGGTTCTTTTCAAGTGAGAGAGAAAGATGAGGACAAGATTCGAGACCAAGAGCAGTAGACCTTATTTTCTGTGCGACGTAACTCTTAAAACCTTGTTACACCGTAGAGCTCTCGAATATAATTAATTCGAGGCTTTAATTCTTTACGTTGTAAAGGGATTAATACACCTACGCCGTAAAGGTGTCGAATGCAGTTTTTCATTCTATTTAGTTATGATGTTTTTAAGGATAATTATTATTTAGATATGTTTTAAATTAGTTACTTTATTTTATTTAGGTTTCTTTTTGTTCAAGATACTTTTTTTTATAAATATATAGTTTATTATCATTGTAAAACAATCTTGGATCATTAATATAATTGAGTTTAGAGTTGGTCTCTTGTTTAGTTTTATTCTTTACGAAATATTTGGTATGTCGAATCGAAGCCGTAATGGAAAGATTATTACGATATAATGAATAAATGATGTTTGTTTATATTTATAGAATGTAATGATTCATTACAAGTAATGACCCATTACACCAAAATCATTCCTAAGGTTCCTTTACTTTTTTCATTACATCGTAATGGAATCAAAATTACATAAAATTTTATCATTAATTAACCATTTTAAATAAACTTTATATCATTAATGACTATTTTAGTCTTTTTTATCGATTCAATTACGCCTTATCATACAAACCAAACATGATTAATAACTACAATGAATCATTACATTACACTTTTCATTCCATATATCGCTTATTCCATTCACTTGCCATTTCATTCCGTCCTACCAAACGAACCCTTAAGGTATATCTCGTTATCAACTTTTGGATTAGGTTATCTAAATTCGTTTTCGCGTTATGGATCAATTTATCACCCATTTACTCAAATGTCCAAGTAAAATAATTAAAATATCTCCGACCGTTTTACATTTATGCTTATTTTATCTGCTTGAATACACTTTGCCTAAGAGCAGAAACACATATTTACGGAACCAATATTCTTTTTAGTCTACAAAATCTCGATTTACTGTTGTAGTTGATGAAATAAGTATCCAACTAACCCAGGATTGGAATATACTACTGCAACGCTTAAAACAACTCTTGTTATGTCTAACTCTAATTCGCTTAGCCAACCATGTAAAAGGCGGGCGAATATATGAATTATATATTTACTTTTTTATTTCTTTAAGATGGGATCAAGATCTGGACGTTAAAATATGAGTTCAAAATTTTATATTAGAGCAACTAACAATAGGTTGTAATTTTCTTTGATGTCCGAATCACAATTGGTGACTGGATTTTTTATTTGTTTTCTTCCTCATTTTTTAAAACTTGATTCTTTAGTAGTGTTCTATAAGACCATTGTCACATGTTTTCAAATTTGGTGTCTTCTCTTAATCAAGATAGTTAGAAAAAGGGTTCCATGGGCTCGAAACAAGTGAACAAGCCACATGTGGTGTGCATATCACACGCAGCACAAGGTCATATTAACCCAATGCTAAAACTTGCAAAAATTCTTCATTCCAAAGGCTTTGATATCACCTTTGTCAACACTGAGTTCAGCCACGAACGGCTCCTTAGATCTCTAGGCTCCGACACTTTACGTGGCCTCCCTTCATTCCGTTTTGAGACCATTCCCGATGGCCTTCCACCCCCAGAAAACAAGGATGCAAGCCAGCATACCGCAACCATTCTCAAATCGCTTCATGAAACGGCTCTGGGTCCGTTGAAAAGCGTGCTTGCAAAAGTGAGTGCTTCTTATTCGCCGGTTACTTGTATGGTGGCTGACTTCCTTATGTATTTCACTCTCGCAGCCTCCAAGGAATTGGGAATTCCGGTGTTCTTTTCTGGACTGCTGGGGTGGTTCTTTAATATGTTACGATGAATATCGCAATCTTATACAAAAAGGTTTCATGCCGCTCAAAGGTACAATCTTTCTTTTTATTATATCATATTTCTAAATGACAAAATTTTATAGCTATCGTACCGAATCAAATGCACTACAAGAAATAGATATATAATGACAAAGGTTTTTAGTGACACAAAAAGTGTCACTATCTATTTATTTAGTGACACTTTGTAAATAGTATGAATAAAAGCTTAAAATTTTAAGATCTAATTTAAAGGGTTAATACCACACTATATTTTTTATGCATACACCACAAGTTTGGTATATGCATAAAAAGATGATGCATATCAATACCTAATTTAAAAGTGTGAGTAAACAAAATGTGTCTGACAAAAATTGTACCCTCACAATTTTTGGTACAATTTTGTGTTACTATAAGTAGAATCTAACCTAAATAACTTTTACATACATTTTAAGTGCACGAGAACCACATGAAAATTTTAGTGACACCATTACGACAAAATAGTTAATTTTTCACATTTATTAAGGCACGTGTTCATACTTTATAGTGTGTGGAGCTGAAATGTTCACACTTAGTTTGTGTGAATCATTGGGTGTAGCAAGTAATTTCACACTTATAAGTGTGAATATTTATAAAAAAGTTCACACTTTCAAGGGTGAAGATTTACAAACAATATGATTTTAAAACAACTTCTCACACTTTTAAGGGTAAATAATTTTTACACACTCATAAGTGTGAATATGTTAAAAGAAAAGTTCACGGCTTAGAAAGTGCGAAGAAAAAAGTGTGAGCAAGTGACCAATTTGTTGTAGTGCACTTTTTTTCTATATAAGGTGAACAAGTGAGCCTAGTTAAGTTAAAACACAACAATTACAAGTATGAACAAATTATCTAAACTAGCAGGTACCACAGGCGCAACAAGGGTACCTCAAATAAAATGAATTTAAGTGTTTTTTTAATCCTTGCGTGTGTTAATTAGAAATAAAAGTGGATTTGTATAGAACCTCGCAAAGTGTGCACATCGAGTAGGTTCAAAGCAAAATCCGATCATGTTGATTTGCGGGTGATCTTTTGTACCATTGTGCGAGGACCGAGGTGACATCGCTTGTAGCTTTTATGCATTTTTACGTTAATATTTGTTAAGATATAAGAACACTACAACGGCAGAGCGGATTTAGTAGAGAAGTGAATACTATGACGAATGCAATGAAATAAACAAAATAGTATTATAAATTATTTCTAAGCATTAGTTCATATAAACTTTTTAACGCTTTTGTTTTTTTGGATGAATGCTCCTTGTATTCTTCAAAATGTGTTTATTCACGAGTCTCCTATGTGACCGTATACAAAGTAATCCAATAATTTCAAAATTATTGTCAAAAGATAAAATTTACATATTTTAATAAAAGTAAGACCAAGATAATTTTTAACCGCTCAATTAGAATATTCTTCTTGTAAATTATCTTTTATTGCTTAAATTAAAAGTGAACAATTATTCTAAGATATAAAAATGAAAATATGAAATATAATTTTGAGACGGAAAAATTACCCAACTTTCTTCAAATTGTATTTATTCCAAAGTTTCCAATGTGATCACATACAAAGTACATCATTTTCTTTTATATGATCTTTGATAAATTTAGACAGTACGCAAGTCATTTTAAAATACAAATTCAAATAATTTCCAAATAAGAGTATCTACAATGTATCAAATCTTTGAAGACTTGAAGTTTAACGCAAATCACATTTAATCACGTTTAATACAAAAATAACTTGAGGTTTATCAAGCTTCGTAAAAGTTTTTCAAAAGTTTTTGTTGCAATGCAAAACACTTCGCTTTGTTTTGAAGGTATTTTATGGTTTTATGTCTTGTATACTGTTGTACTGTCATCTTCTATGCATGCCATACGCAAAGTATTGGGAATCGCCTCTTTGCATGACGTCAACACTTATTGGTACGTTGTTTTTGCTTTCAAAATTTAGGTGTTTAGCAAAATCAGTTAATCTTTTTAAAATTTAGATTTTCATTATCAAAGTGTCTAGCTTAACATCAAAATACAAATGTTTGAAAATCTTAAGAAAATAGACAATTTTATAGAAAGGTATACTCTCCGAGTGTAAGCAACTAAGCATACATATTTTGAAGTGTGCATAAGGATTTGTTCTCGATTCTCTAAAATATATACGATGCATTTTCGAATTCAAATATTTCATGGCCTCATTTCTTTTTGATAAATATTTTAAGAGGTTATAATACACCGTAACCAACAAAAATAAAGCTCCAATCAAGAATAAACCGGATCCGGGCTATTAGAACATTACCTTCAAAATATGTTAAACACTATGACCATCTATCCGACCATCGACACACACAAACACATTAGGAGTGTTATCGGGTTAATCGAGTCGGGTTGAATCACGCTTTGACTTTTAAGAATATCATCCGTGACCGACCCTTTTAAAGATCGAGTTATCGGGTTCGGGTCTAATCAAGTTCGGGTTATATCATCGGGTTCGAGTTAACCCGATAATAATATTAACACGGTATCTTAAAAATAAATCTACAATCTATTGGTCCAATAATATTATCGCTATCTTTCCAACCTACCCAAGACAAGAACACCAAAACGTCAAGCACGCCTGAAACAAATCAAGAGCCACAAAACAACCAAAAACAAAAACCACCATAAATACCCCGAAACAAATCAAGTAACAGTTTCAAGCCTAACACATAAGTCTCAAAAGATGAAACTTTGACAGATCTGAAAGAGATTTCAAGTAAAAAACCCCGATCTAGAAACCAATAAACCACCAAATCAAACATAGATCTTAATAGATTCATGGCCACCAAACATATGAGAAAAAAAAAACAAACAAACCCAACCAACTTACCGATGAGATCCGGTTATATCCGTCAAAACACCATATTATCATCACCGTAACCAAAAGAAACACCACCGAGACCACAAGAACATTATGGAAACCACCATATTAACATCATCATCAATAGATTCCGCCACTCAAACACCACCGAAATTATCAAAACCGTGGTGTTGGTGGCGAATCTATTGATGGTAATGATGATGATGGCGCCGACGTAATGGTTGCGGTGCTAGGTGGTGGTGGTAAGTCGGTGGGTGGATTGGTATCAAAAGGACCAAGATGAATGTTTTTGTTTTAGAGAAAAAGAGATAATTGTGTGTTTTATGTTAACCCTTTTATTATGTATCAAACCGGATGGCCGGACCGAGGGATTAAATGGGCCGTTACAAAGTAGTATAAAGTTGTATAGATTTAAGTTCTAGGATGTTACAATTCTTAATTTTAATAGCAAAATTAATACTTTGGGTTGAAACCTTTTATGTGTAACTTGCTATTATAAGAAATGTTTTTGGTCTTAAGTTTTTTTTAAGACTTCTTTATATGGATGTCCTAAATCCTTTATAAAGGAGTATAGATTTTCAAGCTTTTATCGATTTTACCATGCACTTACAAGTGTAAAGTAAATTTTTGTGTAAAATAAATTCATATGGGTTTGTTGTAGTGAACTTCGTCCTTTTATTTGAATGTAATCAAGTAATTTGTGACATCCTTCTTGAAATTTTGAGATAAATTGAAGGTGCATCAAAAGCCTATAGAGCTGGTACATTTTTTTAGAAAGGCTTAGAGCTGGTACAAGTTTCAAAATAAGCCAAAGAAATTGAAGCTAATGAAATATAAGCGGAACATACAAGTTTTAAGCCTATAAATAAGCATAAACAAACACCCGCTAAGTCAAAACGCAAACTGTTCAAGAAAATAAAAATTCATAACGCAATATACCAAGGTGAGAATTTGGTACCATTAATTTCAATCCAACTTATTCATTCATTTTTAATACAGATCCAAGACATCATGTAGATGGGTACTTAGATACGGTTGTAGATTTTATACCTACAATGCCCGAATTGCCTGAAAGATATCCCACCTTTGTTAGAATCATGTACCCTGGTGACGAATATATGGTTGAATTTGCATACAAAATGTATGAGAGCGCGATAACAGCTTCTGCTATTATTTTCAATACCTTCGATGAACTGGAATGTGATATTTTGGACACACTTTTGTTAAAGTTGCCTTTCTGCTACGGCATAGGCCCTTTACAGCTACTTGAAAACAATATTGTCGATAAATCTCTAGTATCCATCAAATCTAATCTATGGGTCGAGGATCCTAAATGTTTAAAATGGTTGGATGACAAAGAGCCATTGTCGGTTATTTATGTGAATTTTGGTAGCATCACTGTGATGACACATCAGCAACTAGTCGAGTTTTGCTGGGGACTTGCGAAGAGCAATCAGTCATTCTTGTGGATAATACGACCAAATCTTGTAACTGGTGAGTCTGCTATTCTTCCACCAGAGTTTCTGGCAGAGACAAGTGATAGGGGGTTGTTGGCTAGCTGGTGCCCTCAAGAAAAAGTTTTAAGTCACCCATCAATAGGAGGGTTTTTAACGCATAGTGGATGGAATTCCACAATCGAAAGTATTTCCAGTGGAGTCCCAATGATTTGTTGGCCTTTTTTCGCTGACCAACAACCAAATTGTTGGTGGAGTTGCAATAAGTGGGGGATTGCCATGGAGATCGATAACAATGTAAAGAGTGATGAAGTTTCAAAGCTAGTGATTGAGTTGATGAACGGAGAAAAGGGAAGGAAATGAGGAAGAATGCAATTGATTGGAAAACAAGGCCCACGATGCTTGTACTTCTCCTCTGGTTCATCCATGGTTAATCTCGAGAAACTGATTCATTTGCTAAAACATCTACAAAATAATTCGTTATGTATTCAATATTTATCTCAGTTTAGCGTATTTGATTCTCGCCAGTATTTTATAATAAAACTTTTTATTTTGCATGTTCTTTACTGTACTATTGGATACTCAAGCATGCACGCATAAATATAGTTATATAATAAATATAGAAATGAATTGATAACCCAACTTTACTGCAATTCCTACCCGCTTAGTGAATTCATTTCACAACACTCCAAATGTATATGTGTTAGTTGTATGTGTATGTTTGGGTTTCCGTATCTTTCCGTGACATCATTATTCCGTATATAAAAAGACCTTCACAATCTCTTACCACAAACACTTTCCCAAAAGCAAAAGTAAATGAATTTGATAAATAAAGTTTGTATCGATTGAAATAAAGGTTAAAGTTATAAAAATTTGAATAAAAATAAAATAAACCTACTAGAAATGCAAAAACTAAAAATTTATAAAAATATATCAAAATGGATGTTGAATTAAAGAGCACAAAATTTTAAAAAATATGGTGAAATTAGATCATAAAAAATTAAACGAATAAAAAATATTTAAATTTAAAATAAAGGTGATTAATTAGTTAAGCTATACGTGTTACATTCATTATCGGAGCCCTTAATTTAGTTTGTTAGAGCTCCTCCATTTTGTTATTTTTAGTTAAAAAGTGACACACGCCACCAATGATCAAACTCCTTATCTTAATTTTTGTGGTTCACAACTTAAACGCTTTATATAAGAAGATAGATAATGCGAATTGAAGCTAATTATTCCCTAACTCTTAACAAATTTATATTAATGCATTGAATATTTGAACTCGCACCAATGACATAAAAGGGATAACTGTATCAAAGGAAACCAAATGCTCTAAGTTAATCACAGGTCGACATATCGACGAATGACTGACAGCTGATTTACAAAATTGTAGTGAATAATTAGTGAAGAAAAACACCAAGAAATAGGGACACATCAGGGATTCACTAATGGCAACAGCAACTTGCTCGCTATAGAGTATTTAGTTTGTCGCTAGCAGCTATTATAAGTCTATTGTTAAATAATCATTTATTAATTTGTTCTAGATCATTTGGCAACAGATTCTTGACAGAAAATATGCAGGTTATAATTAGTATATAACCCACTGATGTAAAACGTTAAGCTAGACCTCTCTTCCGAAGCTCAAAACCTTGCTAGCTGAAGATGTTTATCAAATAGCAACAACTTCGCTGCCCTATTATACAGTAATGAAATGACAACAGTTTTAGCCTTCCGATAATTTATATGTATAAGATTCTATGACAATTTTCATATAACTCTGTGATATTAAGTATTAAGTTTTTATCTTTACCCAATAGTTTTACTGTCGTCTTTCGGTTCTTGTTTCTTAATTTTATAATAATAGAATATCCACATCTCGATATGTTTACCCCTGATTTAAATTTTTGAGTTTTCTATATATTATGTTGTTCTATCAATCAGATTTTTCATTTTTTTTTTGTGTCCGTGATCTGTAAATATCCATGTTATATGCAAACAACCCGATGCTCATATGCGCTGTCTTACATCCCGGCAATTACGTAATATGTTTTGACACAGTAACATACCTGGTCGATTTTTTCAAGATTGTAAATCTTCCTACTATACAAAGTCTCAAATAATTGAGTTATGGGTTTCCTTCAAGGTCCTCTTATGGACATCAGGGCTCTGAACTAATAATCTTACTTCTTGCTTCATTTCTAAACAAAGAAACATGAAGGACCAAACATGTTAGATAGAAAGTTTGTAACCGAAAAGTAGTTATTGGCGGTTACAAAGTTAGTTACAAAAGTTAGTTATTTTGTGAAAGGACACAACGGTTCACTCAAACCGTTTGAAACCTTATATATACATATACATGTAAACGATTTTAAGGTTAGACAATATATACTTATTCATTTCATATACTTTGCAATCTACATATATATATCGATCATAGTTTGGGACAACAATTGGCATTAAGAGCAAGTGGTTAACGCGACTCGTTTTGGATACCAACATTTTAACGAGAAGACCCAAGGAACACGCTGTAAACATTTGTTTTCTGCTGGAACATTTTGTTTTGTTTTCTCTTTTCTTCCAAGAGAAATAAACGCTTTGAATAAGGATACGTGAAAGGATAGTGCACAATCATTTTACGTAGGAGATTGCAAACGTTTACATCAAACGAAATTGGTGGGCAAAACTTTGTTAGTGACAACAAAGGGAAGGAAGGAAACTCTTGGCGTAGTAAACGTGGAACAAGAGTAGAAAGGTACCAAGATACTTTCTTTTGTGTTGGCTGTTAACGCGACATAGGCAAGGAAAGGACACTTTGTTCGGTTATAGAACAAGTGGGAAGGAGACTTTGTGAAACCAGTTAGAAGAAGACACATAGTAGAAGGAAACGCGGGGTATAACGCGGGGAAACGTTGTTGTGGAGAGAAATATTGGAACGTATGTAGCAAGTAAGAAGAGAAGAGCGCTCAGGAATTGTGTGGAGAAGTGTCGGGACGACACAAGGCAACAACAACAAAAAGGAAGAAAATCAGAAACATTTTGTTTCGGTGTGGGTTACCAAGTTTGGTACCATAGTTGTGTGTAGGAAGGTTTGTTTTCGAGAAGGAAAAGAAACAACCTATACGTATAGGTTGGGAAGACGAAATCAAACAACACACAAGGAAGGAAAGCAACATGTTAGTGTGGTATAAGCGAGAAAAAAAGAAAGCAATTTTTTTGTTTGCCTTATTGGTACAAAACCAATTCGACAACAAGAAGGCCGAGGGATTCTATTTGGTTCGTAAGAAAGGAAATTCGAAAGAAAAAAGAAGGCCGGGGCCTTTTTTTGGTTCAAGACAGGATTTCGAAAAAAAACAAAGACATAAGTTTTGTCTTTGGGTACTCGTTGGACAAGATAATTCGACACAAGAAGGGAAAAGAAACCCTGGTGGTTTTGATTCAAAAGAAACAAGGTTATAACACAAAAAAAAAAACACCGAGGGTACGAATTGGAGATTGGAAACAAAACTACAACGAGACAAGGAAAGCAAAGGAACCAACTTGGGAATAACAACAAAACGTTGGTAAACGATATTACTAACGCGAGACAAAGGGAATACATTTGTGTTCATCACAACATTGAGGTCATAAATTAAACTTTTCTGGATTTGAATTATATTAGAATAGTATAGAATAGTTATTTTGTACTATTAGGAAATCCCGAGAACTATTTATTGATCCCGTATTATTAGGATTCCCGGAAAATTAGATATTCCCATATTAGTAGAGATACCATACTAGGAAGGATAATTCCCATTGGATTAGAAAGTGAAGATATTAAGCACTTTTAAGATGGCCGGTGACGAAGCAACAAACACATTTAACTACGCCAAACCCCGCAACACCTATTGCACAATATCAATGCCCTAAGTTAAAAATCACAAACTACACAGTTTGGGCTATACAAATTAAGGTTATACTAGAGGCACATGGTTTATGGGAAGCAATATAACCTAAGGAAGACACGCAAGTAGATGATAAGAAGGATAAGGCAACGACTGCCTTCCTATATCAAGCGTTGACCGAAGATGTGATTTTACAAGTAGCGGGTTGTAAAACAGCTAAGGAATTATGGGATTCGTTAAAGAAAAGACACGTTGGAGAAGAGAAAGTGCAGCAAGCATGGTTACAATCATTGATGATTAGGTTTAACTCACTTCAGATCAAGGAAGATGAGACGGTGGATGCATTTACGGCTAAACTATACGCCACGAAGGCAAAAGAATTAGGGAAAACTTTGGATGAATCACTTTTAGTACGAAAACTATTAGACTCCACACCAGATAGGTTCATTCAGATAGTAGCATCCATAGAACAGACAAGTGATCTCGACGATATCACTTTAGATGAGATCACTGGAAAACTCAAGGCATTTGAGGAAAGAATAAAACTTCGGAAAGGAGGGCAAGTGGAAAGCCAGGAAAACTTATTATTCGCACATGGCGAACACTTAGGAAACAGAAAACGTTTTTATAAACGTAGAGGGAAATCAAATTTCTCACGAGGGAACTGGCAGAATAACAGAAATAGAAATAACTTACAAGGAGGGAACTCAAATCAAAAAGGAAATTCGAATAAGAGTAAAAGTGAGTGGGATTTGAGTAAAGTACGATGTTACAAGTGTCAAAAACTTGGACATCTTAAGAAAGATTGTAGAGGAACATCAGCAACTCAGGAACAATCAAACCTTATCTTAGAGGACGATGAACCATCACTATTAATGACTACGCACGAAACTGAACAAGAGGAAGTGTTGTTGAATGAAGGCCAAATTCAACCAGGAAAATATGCTACAGCGAACGCAAGCACATGGTATTTAGATAATGGTGCAAGTAATCATATGAGGGGAATAAAGAGTCATTTTAGGGATATTTGACGAAAGCGTAACAGGACGAGTACGTTTTGGAGATGGATCGTATGTACAGATAATGGGTAGAGGGTCTATATTGTTAGGTTGTAGAAACCAGAAACAGAAGATAGTATCGGATGTATACTATATACCAAACCTCAAGAGCAACATACTAAGTATAGGACAACTTACAGAGATAGGTTGTAAGGTCATCATGGACGGAAACAAATTGACTTTGTATGATAAGAGCAAGAAGTTGTTGATGAAGGTTGAAATATCTAAGAATCGACTTTACAGTATTCAACTACAGATAGAAGCACTTGTATGTCTCTTAGCAAATGTAGATAACCAAGCATGGTTAAGGCATGCTAGATTATGTCATCTGAACTTTGACGATATCAACAAGATGACTAGAAAGGGTCTAGTAGAAGGAATACCAAAGATAAATCATGCCGGACAGATTTGTGACGCATGTTTATTGAGAAAGCACAGTAGAACACCATTTCCAAATCAAGTTAAATTCATATCAAAGAACCCATTGGACTTGGTATATGGAGACCTTTGCGGTCCTATAAGTCCAGCCACACACTCTGGAAAGAACTCATTTTCTTGTTAGTGGACGCTTGTACACGTTTTATGTGGGCCTACTTTCTGACATCGAAAGATCAGGCGTTTAGTAATTTCAAGGAATTTAGACGGAAGATAGAAATGGAGATGAGAATGAAATTAAGGATGCTAAGAACGAATAAAGGTGGTGAATTTACATCAAATGAATTCACAATGTACTGTAAGGACAATGGAATAGCATGACAGTTGACAACACCTTACTCACCACAACAGAATGGAGTAGTAGAGAGAAGAGATAGGACAGTGTTATCAACTACGAGGAGTATGATGAAAGCGATGAAGTGACCCTTAACTTTTTGGGCGGAAGCAATTAAACATGCAATTTACATACTCAATAGGGTACCTACAAGAGCCCTGGCAGATAAAACTCCATATGAGGCACTCTACAACAGAAAACCGAATCTGGAAAACCTAAGAATATTCGGATGCACAGCTTATGCAAAGATAACAATACCTCACTTAAAGAAGTTGTACGATAGAAGCATACCAATGATTTACTTAGGAGTAGAGGAAGGATGAAAAAGCATGTAGGTTATATGATCCAATAGCCAAGAAGAAACATGTTAGTAGGGACGTAAAGTTTATGGAAACAAAACCGTGGGATTGGAATAAAGATGAAGAGGATACAAGTACACAAGACACATTTTGGGCTAGTTTTATGGTAGATGGAGTTGACAATGAAAACCTTACACCAGTTAACACAGAAAACAATGATAACACGTATCAAGAACAGGATTCGATTCCTGATCTAGTTTTACCAATCACACCACCGACATACACTTACATCCCACACTCAGAAGAGGAAGAAGAGGATATTATTAGTTCTACAGAGAACTCAAGAGACATATTTGATGATACCCCAGTACGAGAGTACAGAGATATGACAAAAATATATAAGTATGCATGTAGAGTTGAACCTCAAAGTTTACTATTTACGGAAGAAGAACCTCGTAACTATAAGGAAGCATCAACATATGAGAAATGGATTGAGGCCATGGAGATTGAATTGTAATAAATCAACAAGAATAATACATGGACTCTTACAACATTGCCAAAAAATCAGAAGGCAATAGGACTCAAATGGGTTTACAAGACCAAGAGGGATGCAAAAGGAAAGATCATCAAATAAAAAGCACGGTTAGTAGCAAAAGGATATGTACAAGAACAAGGAATAGACTTCGATGAAGTATTTGCACCAGTTGCTCGGATAGAGACAGTTCGGTTGATATTAGGATTAGCAGCATATCATGGTTGGCAAGTACATCACTTAGATGTAAAATCAGCATTTTTACATGGAGATTTGAAGGAAGAAGTCTACGTTACACAACCTGAAGGATTTACTCAACAAGGAAATTCAGGAAAAGTCTATAAGCTTACTAAAGCTTTATATGGCTTAAGACAAGAACCAAGAGCTTGGAACGTGAAGCTTGATAACACCTTAAAGTCATTAGATTTTAACAAGTGTAATCTTGAACAAGCAGTTTATACAAAGAGAATCAATAATTCTACACTTATAGTTGGAGTCTACGTAGATGATTTGATAATCACAGGCACTCCAAGGAAGGAAATAGAAGTATTTCAATCCCAGATGAAAGACAAGTTTGAAATGAGCGACTTAGGATTGTTAGCTTATTACCTTGGGATAGAAGTTACACAAACAGGAGGAGAGATTACAATCAAGCAAACATGTTATATCAACAAGATCTTGAAGGAAACAAGTATGACGGATAGTAATGATACAAAGATACCAATGGATCCCGGTACTAAGTTGGTCAAGGTGGAAGATGGAAACTCAGTTGACGCAACTTATTACAGAAGCTAAATTGGATGTCTCAGGTATTTAATACAAGACCAGATCTTAGTTACTCAGTCGGACTACTCAGCAGATTCATGCAAGACCCGAAGGATCATCACCTGAAGGCGGTAAAGCAAGTAATCCGATATATCAAAGGAACAAAGGAGCATGGCATAATATACAAGAAAGAAGGCGGCTACAAGATTACAAAGTTCTGATGAATGAGTTATGGAATCAACACCGATCAAAGAAAAGAAACTACGGATAGTATTTTATTTTGGAGAATCACCTATTACACGGTGTACTCGAAGCAACCAACAAGTGGCGCTATCATCATGTGAATCGAAATTCATGGCGGCTCGCAGAGCATGTCAAGCTTTGTGGATAAAACGACCGCTTAGTGAATTAACGGATGGGAAGAGAAAGGATAATGTCAAGGTCAACTACGTTTCAAAGAATAGCACTCGTCAGAACCCGCTTTTTCATGGAAGAAGCAAGCACATCGATATTCGCGCCATTTCATTCGTGAATGCGTAGAGAATGGGCACATCAATGTGGAACACATCAGCGGCGAACTACAAAGAGCAGATATACTAACAAAGGCTCTACCAAGATTAAAGTTCGTGACTATGCGACAAATGCTCGGAGTTCAAGACTTAGGACGAAGCAACGATCAAGATTAAGGAGGAGAATGTGAACTAATAATCTTACTCCTTGCTTCATTTCTAAACAAAGAAACATGAAGGACCAAACATGTTAGATAGAAAGTTTGTAACCGAAAAGTAGTTATTGGCGGTTACAAAGTTAGTTACAAAAGTTAGTTATTTTGTGAAAGGACATAACGGTTCACTCAAACCGTTTGAAACCTTATATATACATATACATGTAAACGATTTTAAGGTTAGACAATATATACTTATTCATTTCATATACTTTGCAATCTATATATATATATATATATATATATATATATATATATATATATATATATATATATATATATATATATATATATATATATATATATATATATATATATATATATATCGATCATAGTTTGGGACAACAAGGGCAAGTTCTCCGATATTGTATGACCAAGACCCCAATCTTATAGAAAAGGGATTGATGCCTCTCAAAGGTACTATTTTCTAGTTCATTTTATAAATATTTATAAGTATATATTTGTAACTTTATAGGATTCTTTTGTAGTATTAGAAAATTTTCTCCAAATCTTTTAAAATTCTCATCGAAAGTAAGAAGTACATATATGTTAGTTGTAAAACAAATATACTAGACATGATTGTAAGATGGTAAAAGGTTTCGTGAATGTTATTGATACCGGATACATACATACATAGTTAAACCCTATCAACTATGAGTCAGGCCTGAGCCCATACAAAACATACGACTAACACTCCCCCACATTTTGAGCAGGACCACTCAAACTGGTACGAAACTCCTCGAACAAAGCTGAAGGTAAGCATTTACTGAAAATATCTGCATACTGGTAAAGTGAGGGAACATGAAGAACTCTAACTTGACCGGTAGTAACCAGGTCCCGAACAAACTGAATATCAATCTCTATATGTTTCCTACGTTGATGCTGAACCGGATTAGAAGATAAATATACAACACTGATATTATCACAGTAGACAAGCGCAACGAAGACAAAGGGGGTATGCAGCTCACATAGTAGGTTCCTCAACCAACAGGTCTCAGCAACAACATTGACAACACCACGATACTATGCTTCTGTACTAGAATGAGAAAGCGTCGGTTGACGCTTAGAGGACCACGAGAGTAAGTTGTTGCCAGTAAATACACAATAGCGAGAAGTCGATCTCCGAGTAGTAAGGCAACCAGCCCAATCAGCATCCGAATAAGCAACCAATGAGAAAGTAGATGATGAAAAAAACTGTAACCCATAATCCGAACATACCTTAAAATTCGATTAAGAGCCGAGAAATGAGGCTCCCTAGACTCAGGTATATAAAGACAAACCTGCTGCACTGCATAAGAAATATCAGGGCGAGTAAAAGTCAGATACTGAAAAGAACCCGCAAGACTCCGATATAATGTCATATTAGAAACCGGATCACCACCATCACCCAGTTTAGACTCAGTATCAACAAGAGTCCGATTGGGGTTACAACCAACCATATGAGCCCGCTCAAGAATCACAATAGCATACTAATGTTGGGATAAAAACATCCCGGAAGAGTCACGTGTAACTGAGGTACCTAAAAAGTAATTAAGAGAACCCAGATCCGCCATAGAAAACTCCGGATGTAAAGAAAGAATAATCAGCTGTAACAAAATCTCAGATGAACCAACAAGAACAATATCATCAACATATAGTAAAAAATAAGTAGTGTCCATCCCCTATATATAGATAAATAAGGATGAGTTACAATGACTATATATGACTAAACCCAACCCGAGTAATATAAGTGGCAAAGCGCTAAAACCATGCCCGAGGGGCCTATTTAAGACCATAAAGAGACCTCTACAATAAACAAACATGTGCAAAATCCCAAAATCCAGGCGGCTGATGCATATAAACAGTCTCAGCTAAATGACCATGTAGAAAGGCATTCTGACATCTAGCTGATGAACCGGCCAATGTTGAGAAATAGCCAAACTAAGAACTATCCGAATGGTACCAGGTTTGAAAACTGGGCTAAAGGTCTCATCAACATCAACACCCTCTATCTGAGTACTGCCATTCACAACAAGGCGAGGCTGGTAGCGACTAAGGGTACCATCTGCTAAATACTTTTAGCAAAAAACCACATACAATGAACAACATCCGCGGGTCGAGGCACAAGAGTCCAACTGTTATTTTTAATAAGTGTAGTATACTCATCACACATAGCAGTTTCCCAATTGGAACTATTAAACACAACACTATACGATTTTGGTAAAGGTGAAATGGAAGATACATGAAGAGTAAGACGATCAGGAGAACGATTTTTCCCGACACAAAAACATGTGACCATGGGATGAACAGAAACAGGGTTTGGGTTGGGCGACGGTGTAGGAGTAGCATCTGTATCAAGTGGAGGTGTATTAACTGGTGTAATCGATGTAGGTGGCAGTGTATCAAGAGGTGTAGTATGCGTTGTAGGTGTAATCGGTGTCGAACCTGGTGAAACGGGATCAACAACAATATCATTTGGTGCAAGAGGTGTAGTAGGTGTAATGGGTGTCGAGCGAATAATATGAGAAATGACATTAGTCGGCTCATCTAAAAAGGTATATGAGGGAGGTGAGGTAGGTGTCACAGATCCAGGCGAAAATACCGTCTCATCAAAGGTAACATGACGTGAAAGAAATTTTTTATTGGTGTTTAAGTTAAGACAATGATAGATATGATGATTAGATGGGTGTCCTAAAAAATGAAGGGTGTGACACGGGGTTCAAGTTTATGAGAGACGTCAAGGTAAGAGTAGCAAAGACACCCAAAAGTACGTAAAAGGCTATAATCGGGGTTAGTTCCAAAAAGGCGGGTAAAAGGTATGTCATTATTAATGGCTTGGGAAGGTAAAATATATAACAAGTAAATGACCATATTAAGTGCTTCAACCCAATAGTTGGGAGGAAAGTGAGCTTGAAAAAATAATGTGCGAATAAGGTTTTTGATGGTTCAGATCATCCTTTCAGATTTACTATTTTGTTGTGAGGTTTTAGGACAAGAAAAATGAAACTGGATACCATTAGATTCAAATAACTTATGGAAAGCGTGATTGCCAAATTCACCACTATGATCACACTGAAATGACTTTACTACGCACTTCAATTGAGTGCGAACAAAGTTATGAAACAACATAAATTTAGACAAGACATCAGATTCATTGACTAACTGATAAACCCAAACATATTGCAAATAATGATCTAAAAATAAAATATAGTATTTCAAACCAGAAAGACTCGATATTGGGGAAGTCTACAAATCCGAGTAAACAATGTCAAAACATGATGAAACCAAAGTACTAGAACTAATTAATGAAAGCCTCACATGTTTTCCAAGCTAACACGCATGGCAAAGAACATGAGACTTCTCTTTATTATACGAAATATAATTACTAGACAAAACACGACATAACACTTCACTTCCTGGATGTCCAAAACGCTGGTGCCACGTATACTGACTGGTAAGAATAGTATGAGGAATACTGGAAGGCTGCATGACCGGGTAAAGATCCCCATAGCTATCACGTCGGAGGAGCACCGGTCGAGTTAGAAAATTGATCGGTCCTAAACTAGTCATCTTTATATTAGTCAATCACTTGTGAATGGTCAACCATAAAAGTCAAACTAATCTAGGACCAAATACAATTAAAATCCATGGGAGTATAGTGTTATATCCCCGGTCGTTAAGTCCCAACGAGGTGTGAACACCGTAATACAACGATCGTGTGTCTTTGAAATGATATAGAATATACAAAACAGAATCGATTGACTAACACTATGAATGTGAATAGTAATAGCTCACACGGCTATGTCGTTAAAAACGCAATCGAAACCTAAAACGTAAAGATATACAAACGTCGTTTAACTTTAATTAAACGTAAACGATAAAAACAAATCGATTATAACTATAGTAGGGATTTGCATGTCTTAGCGACTTAAATGCAAATTAAACAAACTTAAAATATTTATCTATAATTTACAAATTTATATAAAAGTTAAGAAAACCTAAAAGACTAAAATGCGTACATGTACATAGCAATTACATAAATGTAACAAAATAAAAAGTGAATTCAATCCAATATAAGTCCCACAAATGTGAAAATCATATTTTGGAATCCTAAAAGATAAGAAAATTATTAGAAAATTAAAATAAATTTTACACTATTAAATTAATTAATATAAATTAAAATGAATTAAATGTATTTAATAATGAATTAAATAATAAGAAAATCTAAAATTAACTTAAATAAATGAAATAAAGAATCAAAAATCTAAAATATTATAAAATAATTTTTGAAACCGAAAATGTATTTTTTACACAATTATTTTATTTATTATGAATTATTTACTATTATTAAGTATTAAAACTATTATTGATTATTAAAATAATAAATGAATAAAGAAAAATCTGAAACTTTTTACATAATTATTAAATAAATAAATGAACCTAAGAAAATATAAAAACTATATGTACTTAATGAAAATAAGCTAATAAGCAAATAAGCTTCTAAGTAGAAGCTATCACTTAGCTTTAAAGTGGATCTTTTTTGGCTTTTCTTTTCCTGAAACTAAATATATACTGATATTATACAAGTTTAATGAAAACAAAACTATACAAACCTAAAAATAAGCACTTCATGAGCTTATGAGTCAAGACAGTCAAGCATAAGCTTGACTGTTGAGACTTAAGCTTAGAATAAGCTTGGAAAAAGCTATAAACATGAAACAAAAGATAAAATAAGATAAACACAAGTCCAATGGATAAATATAAACAAGAAAATGGACTGTGATAGTGTGAGCTTATGGTTTAGACAGTTAAGCTTTTTGAGTCTAACTTGGATGGAGTGAAAGCTTGTAAAAGCTTGGTATAAGCTCCACACTGGAAAACAAAAGAAAAATAATATGTGTACAAGTGATATGATAAAATATAAACAAGCATGTGTACTGGATTTCATCAAATAAGCTTGTAATAAGCTAATAAGCAATTCCAAATCCAAAGTCTTCTTGAACCTTAAAGCAAGGAACCATTACGACTTGATTTTTGGCAAATTAAGCTAAAAGAATAAGCTCATTAGTACCAACTAAGTATGGGAGTAGCAAGATGGGTTGGTGAGGCTTTCCAAAACCCTAAACTCAACTTGTGGGGTCACAGATGAGCTTTTGAGAAGCTTATGAAAATCCTCCCAAATGATCGAGTGCTCAGATGTCGATACACTCGATGTCTTGGGACAAGTTATAAGTTACTTGCAACCCTATATAATAAGCTACAAGGTGGAATTAACATAGGATCTTAAAGTTGGGTGGATAAGCTTCACAAAAACTAAACCACACAAACTTATGACCACAAATGAGCTTTTAAGAGTCATTGGTAATGGTGTAAGTTCAATGAACTGTCAGGAGTGGGCAAACAACAAACTCCTATAGACTTATCAAATAAGCTCATGAGAGCTCAACAAGCATCAAACACCGAGTATGATAGATTAGCCTCACATAAGGCCAAAATCACAAGCTCAAGCTCAATGAGGAACTTTTCATGAGCTTAGGAAAACAACTCCAACCACACGGTTTGCTTCGTGTGGTGAGTAAGATGGGACAAAAAGGGTGGTTGATTAAGCTAACTGAATAAGCTACAAACTGAAAAACAAGCATACACATAATAAAAAGGCCACAAGGGCTACACAAAGAAGCCAAATGCACTGGATAGGGCCAACTCCACAAGCTTTTGCAAGCTCATGGTTTTAATAGCCTAACCATGGTGCAGGGCAAAAATGGGCACAAAGAAGCTATAGAATAAGCACTTAAACATTAAAAACAAAAATAAACAAAAATACAATAAGTAAGATTAGCAACAAAACTACAATACCCTAAAAGCATTTAGACAGAAACTAAATAGCAAAGACACACTGAAATTATTAAGTTTATTCAAAATGACTAAATTGAAAATTTGACTTTTACAAGAACTAAAAAGTTGACTAAACTGAATTTAGAACTTAATCTCTCGACTTAATATGTTATTATAAGCTATAAGAACATGAAATAAACACGATAAACAACATTTAAACACTTAAGCAAGATTATAGGATCCAACAATCTCACAAAGGCTCATAATGAGATCATCAAGTGTCAAATTGACTTTCTACCATGCTACACCATTTGATTAAGGTTTCACCGAGTTACTAAGATCATATAAAGAGTATATCAAACAAGAACAACCATTAACACAACCTTAAACACAGATTCACTATCGATCCAAACAACCTTTAAAATGGCTCAAAATGAGGTTTTCATGGCATAAGACCGCATAAACTTATTTCATCAAATCCAGAGGAACCAAAGTGTCAAAATGGACCTTTTAAGCATAAACAAGTAGTCACTCAAGTCTAAACCTAGAATTGTCAAAAACTAGCATATGGCGGTCAAAATACAAAATCAAACCACAATCAAATCCAAACTATAACAACATAATATAAAGCTCTAATATCATAAACAAACATCAAAGGAACATGAAAACATGAAAATTAAAGCATCTAAAGCACTAAAACAAGAAATGCAAAATGGTAAAATTGAGCTTACAAGTGAATCCAAGTTAAAATGAGAACCATGGTCACGAACACATCCTAAGGCTTTCCACAAAGCTTTAAACCAAAGGCAATCCACAATTAACCTTGCTCCATGCAGTTTCACCAAGATCACATGATTATTTTTGGATTTTCATTGTTTTTCTTGATTTTAGAGTTTTCTCAATTTTAAATACTAAACTTGTTTTAAGGTCTCTAAAAGCTTTAAAGGTTTGTCGAGCTTATGTGAGCTTATTGAGTCCTTTAAACAACTACTTAACAAGAAATTAAAGTGATGAAAATTTAAAGGTAATTAAGCAAAAGCTTGAAACCGAAAGATACTTGAAATTAAACTGGAAATAAAGGTTCATTACACTAATTTGATGAGAATACAACATTAAAAGCAATAAAATGACTTGAAATTAAAGAAAGCATAAACTTAATTAACTATGTGACCTAGGCTAATCCAAAGGTGTCTTCTTCTCTTCCTTCTCTTCTTTTATAGCATTCGAGTTTGTGTCTACCTTCCCGGTCAAATCCCACTTGCAATCTTGACCATTGATCTTTCGAATCATCATAACTAGCCATTTAAAATACTTTGGCGCCAAATATCTCTTTAGCGGTGTTTCAATCAATTAATGAAGTTTGGGATATTGTGAAGGTGGAAGGAGTGGGTAAACAACTAGGAAGACAGTGGAAAGGTAGTAGGAGAAAGCAGTGGTGGAAAACCATGGTGGTTTGATGGGTCACCGGTTTTTGTATAGGTAATGGATGAATGACCATGGTATTTGACTTATTTTGACCGGGGTATACTAGTAACGAGGAGTTCATTTGGGGTATTTATGACAGGGGTTCAAATGGGTTTTGACCAAGGTTAATAATAAAAAGGGTGTCCGTTTGGTTTAAGCTTATATACAAGGACCTTTTATGTAATTTCCAATCATGAGGGACCAAACTTGAATTTCTCCAAAGTTAACACAAGGACCAAACTTGACATATATGAATAGTACAAGGACCACTTTTGATTATTTTCCATTTTAAAAAATCCAAGGACTAATTTTGACACTTTTTAAACTTGAGGACCTTTTACGCCATTTGACCAAAGATTTATTCAAGGACCATTTTGACAATTTAGAATATTTCAAGGACCTTGAATGATAAAACTCCATATTTTTGGATTCCGTGACTAGATTTGACAACTTTTGAAACTTGGGGACTAAAGCGCCAATTATGCAAACTTGATATGTTTTCATATGATTTTGATATTTTGCATTTAAAACACATAAAACACTTATTTGTGATATTTTATCATTTTGATACATTTCGAGTGTTTTCGGATGTTTTTGCGTTTAAATGGTATAAAATGATGAGTATTTAGACACTCATCAATCCCCATACTAAGATATTGCTAGTCCCAGCAATGTTTTGAGAAAAATTAATGGATTTCATCTCTTTACCAAAAGCCATTACTCCGAGTAGCCAATTGTTTTAGTTCAAGTAAGAACCTTGGTACAATGATAACCAAATGATTTTGAGCAAATCATCACCATTTGTGGATTTGATTTGTCTTTACCGTAAACCGTTTGCTACGGACTAGCCAACTCTTAGATAAATTATCAATATTATCTTTGGTGAGCCGATTACCAATTATGGCTTTCCAACTGCCTTTACCACAAGCCATAAACTTGCGGGCTAGCCAACTCTTCACTAATTAAAGATATGGTGAGTTGAACACCATACAATTTTGGGCAAATTGCAAGCCATCAACGGATTTGAGATATCTTTACCAAGATCCGTTTGCTCCTGGATTAGCCAATCCTTATGTGGGTTAGACATGGTGGACTGATTACCATTTGTTGTGTTTAGTACATAGTACTTCCACTAATTTTTTTTTAAATTTGGTCATTTTGGGGGAAAAAGGGACTAAAAGGGTACATTTATGATTAAATTAGCGAATTTCCCCCACACTTAGAAATGAATATTGTCCTCAATATTCAAAGTCTCGACTATTATGCCGAATCTTTGAACGTAAAAGATAATATTACTTGCTAAGTGTAGAAACACAACAATTATTCTCTTTTTAATATTTACAATTTCATTCATTTTTAGATCTATATACAACATGGGGGCATCTCCCCACTAGGTGGTACACACGGTGAAACCCATGTTTAACTATTGTTTTTGATTACCGAGTCGCTAGCTTGACTCGACCCCGAATTAAATGGTTCATGGGGAAATGCGGATGAGAAATTGGAGTGGGTCACCACCATGTAATTATGAATAGTAAGGTAAGGAGAATATTTTTGGTTTTTGATTTTATAATATAAACAGAAAAGTGAAAATGTTTTTGTATTTTTATCTTTTATATATATGAAAAGAAAAGAAAAATATTTTTGTGTTTTATATTGTTTTTGGAAATGAAATATGATATGATATATAATATATATACAAGTACGTTATACGCAGCACACCTCCCCGGCAGCGGCGCCAAAATTTGATTGGTCCTAAACTAGTCATCTTTATATTAGTCAACCACTTGTGAATGGCCAACCATAAAAGTCAAACCAATCTAGGACCAAAGACAATTAAAATCCATGGGAGTATAGTGTTATATCCCCGGGTCGTTAAGTCCCAACGAGGTGTGAACACTGGAATACAACGACTGTGTGTGCTGAAATGATATAGAATATACAAAAACAGGAATCTGATTGACTAACACTATGAATGTGAATAGTAATAGCTCTGTCACAGCTATGTCGTTTAAAAACGTGCAATCAGAAACCTAAAAATGTAAAAGATTTACAAACGTACGTTTAACTTAAATTAAACGTAAACGTATAAAAACAAATCGATTATAACTATAGTAGGGATTTGCATGTCTTAGCGATTTAAATGCAAATTAAATAAACTTAAAATATTTATCTATAATTTACAAATTTGTATAAAATTTAAGAAAATCTAAAAGACTAAAATGCGTACATGTACCTAGCAATTACGTAAACGTAACAAAATAAAAAGTGAATTCAATCTAATATAAGTCCCACAAATGTGAAAATCATATTTTTGGAATCCTAAAAAGATAAGAAAATTATTAGAAAATTAAAATAAATTTTAATTAAAATAAATTTTACACTATTAAATTAATTAATATAAATTAAAAATGAATTAAATGTATTTAATAATGAATTAAATAATAAGAAAATCTAAAATTAACTTAAATAAATGAAATAAAGAATCTGAAAAATCTAAAATATTATAAAATAATTTTTGAAACTGAAAATGTATTTTTTTACACTATTATTCTATTTATTATCAATTATTTACTATTATTAAGTATTAAAAACTATTATTGATTTATTAAAAATATTAAATGAATAAAGAAAAATCTAAAACTTTTTACATAATTATTAAATAAATAAAAGAAGCTAGGAAAAATATAAAAACTATATGTTATTAACAGAAATAAGCTAATAAGCAATTAAGCTTCTAAGTAAAAGCTATCACTTAGCTTTAAAGTGGTTCTTTTTGGCTTTTCTTTTTCTGAAACTCAATATGTACTGATATTATACATGTTTAATGAAAACAAAACTTTACAAACTAAGAAATAAGCAATTTGAGGGCTTATTAGTCAAGACAGTCAAGCATAAGCTTGACTGTTGAGACTTAAACTTAGAATAAGCTTGGAAAAAGCTATAAACATGAAACAAAAGGTGAAATAAGATAAACACAAGTCCAATGGATAAATATAAACAAGAAAATGGACTATGATAGGGTGAGCTTATGGTTTAGACAGTTAAGCTTTTTGAGCTTAACTTGGATGGAATGGAAGCTTGTAAAAGCTTGGTATAAGCTCCACACTGGAAAACAAAAGAAAAATAATATGTATACAAGTAATATGATAAAATATAAACAAGCATGTGTGCTGGAAATCATCAAACAAGCTCACATAAGCTAATAAGCAACTCCAAATCCAAAGTACTGCTGAACCATTGCAAGGTACTGCTGACTTTTTTGGCAAATTAAGCTAAAAGAATAAGCTTATTAGTACCAACTAAGTAGGGAGTAGCAAGATGGGTTGGTGAGGATTTCAAAAAAACCAAAACTCAACCTGTGAGGTCCACAGATGAGCTTTTGAGAAGCTTATGAAGTAGACCAGTGTATACTGAAAGCTCAGTATACACTGATGAAATGGGACAAGTTACAAGCTACTTGCAACCCTATATAATAAGCTACAAGGTGGAATTGGAGCACAGGGTCATGAAGTTGGGTGGATAAGCTTCACAAAAAACTAAACCACACAAGCTTATGACCACAAATGAGCTTTTTAGAGCTGTTGGTAATGGTGTAAGTTCAATGAACTGTTGTGAGTGGGCAAACAACAGACTCCTGTAGGACTTATCAAATAAGCTCATGAGAGCTCAACAAGCACTGAAACACTGAGTATGATATATTAGCCTCACATAAGGCCAAAAATCACAAGCTCAAGCTCAATGAGGAACTATTTGAGAGCTTAGGAAAACAACTCCAACTACACAGTTTGCTTCTGTGTAGTGAGTAAGATGGGACAAAAAAGGTTAAGGTGATTAAGCTATCTAATAAGCTACAAACTGAAAAACAAGCATACACATAATAAAAAGACCACAAGGGCTACACAAAGAAGCCAAATGCACTGGATAGGGCCAACTCCCCAAGCTTTTGCAAGCTCATGGTTTTAACAGCCTAACCATGGTGCAGGGCAAAAATGGGCACAAAGAAGCTATAGAATAAGCACTTAAACATTAAAAACAAAAATAAATAAAAATACAATAAGTAAGATTAGCAATAAAACTACAATACCCTAAAAGCATTTAGACAGAAACTAAATAGCAAAGGCACACTGAAATTATCAAGTTTATTCAAAAATGACAAAAGTGAAAATTTGACTTTTTTGAATAAAACTAAAAAGTTGACTTAACTGAATTTAGATCTTAATCTACTGACTTAATATGTTAATGTAAGCTATAAGAACATGAAATAAACACAGATAAACAACATTTAAATAAGTATGCAAGATTACAGGATCCAACAACCTCACAGTGCTCATAATGAGATTGTCAAGTGTCAATTTGACTTTCTACCATGCTACACCATTTGATTAAGGTTTCACTGAGTTTCTAAGATCATATAAAGAGTATATCAAACAAGAACAACCATTAACACAACCTTAAACACAGATTCACTATCGATCCAAACAACCTTTAAATGGCTCAAAATGAGGTTTTCATGGCATAAGGCCATGTAAACCAATTTCATCAAATCCAGGGGTACCAAAGTGTCAAAATGGATCCTTTTAAGCATAAACAAGTAGTCACAAATGTTCAAACCTAGAATTGTCAAAAACAAGCATATGGCAGTCAAAATGCAAAGTCAAACCACAATCAAATCCAAAACATAACAACCTAAGATTAAGCTCTAATAACACTAAATAACAACAAAGAAACATGAAAACATAAGAATTAAAGCATGAGAAGGACTAAAACAGTAAAATGCAAAAATGGTAAAAATAAGCTTACAAGTGATATCCTGCTTAAAACTGAGAACCATGGCCACAGAACACATCCTAAGGCTTTCCACAAAGCTTCTAAACCAAAGGCAATCCACAATTAACCTTGCTCCATGCAGTTTCACCAAGATCACTTCATTATTTTTGGATTTTCATTGTTTTTCTTGATTTTTTAGAGTTTTCTGAATTTTAAAGACTAAACTTGTTTTAAGGTTTCTAAAAGCTTTAAAGCTTTGTCAGGAGCTTATGTGAGCTTATTGAGTCCTTTAAACAACTACTTAACAAGAATTTAAAGAACATGAAAATTAAAGGTAATTAAGTAAAAACTTGAAACTGAAAGATACTTGAAATTAAACTGGAAATAAAGGTTCATTACACTAATTTGATGAGAATACAACATTGAAAGCAATAAAATGACTTGAATTTAAAGAAAGCAGTAAACTACACTAACTATGTGACCTAGGCTAATCCAAAGGTGTCTTCTTCTCTTCCTTCTCTTCTCTTTTATAGCATTCTGAGCTTTGTGTCGACCTTTGAGACTTTCCCACCTCTTTCCAACCATAGGATCTTTCAGAATCATCATAACTATCCATTTGGCAATTTTGGCGCCAAAAAGTCATAAGCAGGTTTCAATCAATTAATGAACTTTGGGATATTGTGAAGGTGGAGGGGAGTGGGTAAACAACTAGGAAGACATGTGGAAAGGTGGTGAAAGCAAATGGTGGAAAACCACGGTGGTTTCTGGTTTTGGCGCGCTTGTGAGGTAAGGGATGAACAATGACGGGTTTTGACTTATTTTGACCGGTGGTATTAATAGAAGAGGGTTCAAAATGGGGGTTCAAGGTTTATGACAGGGGGTTCTTTTGGGTTTTGGCTGGGCTCAATAATAAAAAGGGTGTCCGTTTGGTTTGTTAAATACACAAGGACCATTTATGCAATTCGGCCAAACATGAGGGACCAAACCTGTCACTTTTCCAAAGATATCAAAAGGACCAAACTTGACAAACTTTAATAGTACAAGGATAATATTTGATCATTTTCCATTTTAAAATATCCAAGGACTAATTTTGCTATTTTTTCAAAGTTGAGGGACCTTTTCTGCCATTTGCCCAAAGATTCATTCAAGGACCATTTTGACAACTTAGAATATTTCAAGGACCTTGAATGATAAAACTCCACATTTTTGGATTCGAGGACCGATTTGACAACTTTTGAAACTTGGGGGACTAAAGCGCCAATTATGCAAACTTGATTGTGGAAAACTAGAAGGGGGTTGAATAGTTTTACCAATTAAAACTTCCTTTTAAACTATTTAGATCGACTTATGTCAATCTATTTGGTTGTGTGTGTTGGATGTTGATAAACAAGCATATAAAGATATGTAATGAAAAGATAAGAGTAAGAAGCACAAAACCACAACGCAGTATTTATAGTGGTTCGGCTACAAGGACACCTTCCTTGCCTACTCCACTCCCGAGTCACCTACTCGAGAGTTCGTAAACACTACACCAATCTCCTTATGGCGGAGAAGCCTTCACAACGTCGCTTAACCTTTTTCGGTACAAAGCTAAATACCGAGTTCTTTCACACCAAGGCGAACCACACCTAACACAACGTCGCCTACCCTTTATACGGTGCTAGGCTAACCACCGAGTTCTTTCACACCTTAGGTGAACTACACCTTCACAACGTCGCCTACCCTTTATTAGGTACTAGGCTAAGCACCTAGTTCCATTGCAATGGAGGAACTACTACCACACTACACCAACGACTAATCCCAAAGGAGATCTACTCCTTTACAACATCATCAAGGACATCAATATCCTTGGATCTAATGCTAGTCTATCTAGTACATCGAAACACACCATATCGAATGTACATCTAAGGCACCTTTCACTAATGCCTTTGACTAGATCTACAAGACACCTTTCACTAATGTCTTGTGTCTTTACTTGAAGCACCTTTCACTAATGCTTCAAGTCTTGACTTCTAAGCACCTTTCACTAATGCTTCTTGTCTTGACTTCTAAGCACCTACACAAGTGCTTATCCTATAGACGATAGATACCCTTCACTAATATCTTCGTCTTGACACTTGAGACATCTTTCACTAATGTCTTCAACACTACACTTCTTTGAAGAAAGAAAGAGATCATCAACAAGAGGACTTCAATAGCCTTGATGATGAGGAAGCATGGCAACTCATGGACTTGAGCTTGCTTGACTTCAAAGGTGGTGATCTTGCCTTTAAGAGGAACCTAGAAGATCACACAAAACAAAACTACAAACATAGATCTCTTGGATCTAAGGTTAGTGAGATTTAACTCGGGGAGAAAGTGTATTGGAAAGGGTGAGAAATAATGAAGAAATGGCTCACTATTTATAGAGGAAAAATCCTCTTGTTTCCCGGATCCCACGGATCCCTTCCACTGGGATCCGGCTAGCACAAAGCCGGGATCCGTGGAACGCTCTCTTTGCCCATGGGTATTTTGGTTATGGGTCATGGGTCATGGGTTGAACCATGGATCTTTGGCTAGATACAATGTATCTTTAAGTGCAATGCACTTAGTCACTGGGTATGGGTTGATCCATGGGTTATGGATATTATCCATGTATGATATAAGCATTATGTCATGCAATGGGTTATGGGTCAAGATCCATGGGTTATGGGCTTTGGGTTGTACCCAACTACATTCAATGTATTTGCCCAATGGGTTGTGATACTTAAGTTTCTACCCATTTATATTACCCAATATACTACATACTAGTTATGTGTATATTTTATCCAAATATGTAAACACTAGTTGTTGTAAATATGTATTACTTAAATCATAAAATCACTTATACTTGTTTTAGTGTTTTATGTGAAAATGTGAATATGTTAGAAACTATTAGTTCAAACCATTTACGTATTTTATTTGTTTCGTTAATATGATTTTACGTTTGTTATCGACAAAACATTAGAAGATCGTAAAATATAAATAATCGTTTTTACGGCTTATTTGTATTAACAATCTCCGCCTTTTTGTTGATGACAAAACATAAAATTATTTTAAGGAAAACCTAAAATTCGTAAAAGTTTGAATTTGTAGTTTTTACTTTCTTCTCCCCCTTTTTGTCGAAACAAAAAGTGTTTGAAAGAAAGCAACACATCGTTTTTAAGAAAAACATGTGAAAGAAAAAAAATAGAGAGCAAGTAACGGGAAAGGATCTCGTCGTTACTCCCCCTTGACGAGTCCATCCCTAAGTAAGGGCGTCAAGAAACTAATTCTAATCTAGTTCATTTGCAACTAACTTTTGCAAAAGATTACGTCTATGTGACGGGTGTGCTCCCCCTAGATGATTGCAATTTTTGCAACGGGAAGTCATGAAATATAAATCTAAGGTTGCAAGTAATTTTGCAACGTATTGTTTTGACACCAAGCTCCCCCTAGCTTTAGGATGTCAAATTCTTCATGTGTTAATTGAATAACTGTAAAACAAGGGTTAGAAAACAAGTATAATTCACAATTTCACGCAAATGTGATTTAAGTTAGTAGAAAAAAACTTTACATCTTCACGGATCCCACGGTTCCCTCTAGTAGGGATCCGTCTAGCAATCTGAGGATCCGTCTGGTGATGACTAAAATCGGCAAAGGTGATATAACAAGTAATGTTATCACATAAATGAGATATGAATACATATGCTCGGAAAAATAACAAGTAGCATGTAATTCCATTTAATAAAACAAGAGTTATGATATACATGACTCTAAAAATAAGAAAATAGACAATGCATGACTAGGAATTTCTAGACCAACTAACGCTTGATGCTAGGACACCACTAAAATTCTTCTAGCTCAAGTTTTGTTTAGGTTTGATCTCGTCGAAGCGTTCGAGGAGATGATAGAACATGAAACGTTGGTCTTCTCGTACTTCATGTATCAAACTTTCAACATGTTGACAATGATAGCAATCTTTGTCATGGCTAGGTAGTGGTGGTGGATGAAATGAAAAGGCTTGATGCGAAGGATCAAGTGAATCGGCTTGTGGAGCTTCAAACGATGAAGGGATTGGTGGAGGTGCATTTGAGAATGCCTCGACCAAGAATGATGGTGGTGGTAAAGAAGTGTCAACTTCCATATGGTCGGGTGGTTGACTTTGATGATTTCTCATAATCCAAATAGGATTATATGATGGAGACGAAAAGGAAGCGGGAGCAAGTGTTGACTCAACACCTTGATTTTGAACCATTATTCCTCCTAATGAGGAGAATGTTGTCGGCGGAAGCAGATGAGACGGCCTAGGAGGCAAGTCCTCTAAATTGTAGAGGTGTGGTGATGATAGTGGTGAAGTAAATGAAATAGCTCTAGGAACCAATGGTGATGGTTTAGTGGAGATGATATTGTTTGGCCTAGGAGGTATGGTGGTGTTAGGCATAGGTAGTTTTGTGGGTACTATCCTTTTAGGAATTGGTTTGATTGGATGATGAAGGATTCTCTCATTTGTTGGTTTGACGGGAGATGATTCGGTTGAGGAGATTTCGTGTATAACACGAGCCTTTTCATGGGTGGTTCTTTGGTGGATAAGTTACTACTTGGGGTTTTCCTCATGATGAAATGATTTCAAGAGCTGAAAGTTAGAGTGAGAGTGATGACTATGGAGGTCCTAACAAGGTGGTTTATAAACTAAGAGATTTGGCAAGTGCATTTAAGCTTTAAGCCACTAGGATTCATTGGAATGTGATGATTGACATGCACAAGAGTCAACTTGAGAGGTTGGATGATCTAGGAACTCATTTAAGATGAGATGGAGTGTTTGAGTTAGGAAGATAAGTTGAAATGATTGTTTTAGCAAGATTTGACCTATCTTGTCATCCGGATCCCACGGTTCCTTTCTCGGAGGGATCCGTCTAGGCTAATCCTAGGGATCCGGCTATCGGCAGCTATGAAAGAGTGGAAATGATGTTTCTAAAATCTAAGACCTATAACATCTTGAGTGTTTCAGTCTTCCTAAGTGTCTTAAATGAAGGGTGCTTAAGTACTTGAAGGTGGTGAGTGATGTAGCTAATGATTGTCTTTTATGGAAGGATTTGGAACTTTCATGAGTACCAATGAATGAGCAAGGATGACACTAAAGATGAGAGTGTCAATTGAAGCTAAATGATCCTAGAGATCGAGGTTGTGACTTAGGATTGTGTTTTGGAAAATATCCTAATGGTTTTGAGATGGGAAAACTAGGATTTGATCAACTTTGATCAATTTTGAGGTGAGGTTGATTTATGATCAATTTTGTCATAATCGAAAGATTTCTAACCTAGATGTGAGGGTCAAGTAAAAATGAAGTGTGAGTTTTGAGGCGGAAGAGTGATGGATTAAAACAAAGTGATAGATCTATGAATATCTTAGAGTGTGATCTATGTGAGTTGGAATGAGTAG
This sequence comes from Chrysanthemum lavandulifolium, assembly GCA_022545495.1. Lineage (NCBI taxonomy): Eukaryota > Viridiplantae > Streptophyta > Magnoliopsida > Asterales > Asteraceae > Chrysanthemum > Chrysanthemum lavandulifolium. Next base: position 28,141,180 of record CM040242.1, read on the forward strand.
GAAAGATCAACCTATCTTGATAAGGACTTAATCTACCTTAAGACACTATGTTTAGCTTAGTGTGAGGTGTTCTAAGGATGTGTTTGAAATACAATGCTTGCAATTGCATTTTCTGTTTGCGGATCCCACGGTTCCCTAGGTGTAGGGATCCGTTTAGTACAACATTTGGGATCCGTCCATCTGCTAGACAGAACCTTTACTAAAGGTATGCAATGATCTTGACAATGCATTATATTCCAAGATTTGTTTAAAGGAGTTCTAAAACTAAGATATCAAATGTAAGATGTTTTATTTCATGAAAGAAATAGGATTACATTGATAAATCACGAGTAGAGTAGAATTGATCCTATTTGACTACTACTAGGTTCCTTGAGTGTCTTCGCTAGGAGGATCATTATGTGATTGATGGGTATTGGTGGAATCAAGAATGAAGAAAGTCTTCATGAGAGATATGTTTAGCGGTTCCATCATCTTGTTCACAAGTACGTACAACGGACTTTGAAATTGAGGATGGAAGTGCATAACATTATGATAGAGGCGTGTCAAGAACATTCCATAAGGGATGAGTTTATTCTTGGAGCCTTGAAGATTTGCAATTCGCCTTGCGAAGAAGTAGGCGAGATTGTATGGTTGTTGTGTTAGCAAACAATTACAACATGTGAGCACAACAAGCGGGAAGAATATCTCGATTTCCCTAAGACTCCAAACATTTTCACGTAGAATGAGAGCAAGAGGCTTGTACTCTTCTCGGATATCCGTGTATGGATAATGTTTGGATTGGAGTAATATGGTCGAGGTTTGCATATTATGCGATTTAAATCTTCGGAGAGGGTATGTGTGAACAATATGGACTATTTTCTTCACGAAAGTTGAAGAGAGAATCAAGAGACCAATCTTGGTGAAGGCACATTGTCCATGATTTGGAATCCGGAGGATGTGAGCAAAATGCCCAAGGGTTAGAGTAAACTTTTGGTTTTGATATAAAACCAAAGAGATGAGAAGCGATCCTCGTTACGAACGAGTTCGACTTGACGGAAGAATTCCATTATGAACCTTGGACATATCTTCTCGTTGATTTCAAGAAGACATTCTAGTCCTATTGCTCGGAAGGAGGTATTGATACCTTCTTCAATTGTAGAGAGGTGTCTGTCGTCCTTCATGGAAGTGACGGGTTTCGAGATTATTGAACCCACGGACATGATTGCCGGTGTGTTGGGCTCAAGAGAGATGTTAGGAGTATAGACGCTAGTGAGTGAAAAATCAAACTCGTATTCATGCGTCATAGTTGAACCTATAGAAGTGATGGGTTAAAAAGAGGTGATGTTTATGATCAACCTATGATAATCTAATGTTTTACTAGATTTTATTAACAATGGTATTTAACACTTTAACTTACTCAATGTTTTGACTTTCTAGTGGATTTTAGTCTTGCATGAAAGTGGTTTTAATCGATGTCTGGATCCCATCCCACGGTTCCTTTACAAAAGGGATCCGGATAGTATATCTTCCGGGATCCGTGGATCAGTAGTAACATGAAACAGATTTGATAAAAGCATAGGTTTTACGGTTTTATACCACGAAGTATGTTTTATCCTACATTTTCTTTTAGCATGCATACATGACCTCTAATGTATCACGAAAAATATAAAACATATAAATCAAAAGAAATGATAAACACATAATAGTAACCTAGATAAACTAGATTAATAATATTGCATTTCAATACTAAGGATGATACAAAGGATTGGGTATATGACCTCAATATAGATTAACAACACAAAGTAAATGTCTCCGTATGTGAACTTCATCATAGGGAACACAAGTGCGATGAGTGTTAGGGCGATGAGCACGAGTGCGATGTAAACCATGTTGATGACGGATCTTCTTGGTTTCGATTGAGATGGAATGAGGAGGAAGATGAAGTTTTTGAATGAGAGGAAATTTTTGAAATTGGAAGATTTGAAAAGTGAGGGTTTGATAAAGTGGTCGACGGTGGGAGTTTTTATGGGGAAGGAGGAATTTTTGAAATTCGTGTTTTGTTTTATTGGATTAAAAGAAACAAAACATAAGTTTTATATACCACGACTTTATATGAGAAATAAAACACGTATGTGAGAAAAAGGCTTCCTAATGAAGCTTCATGTAAAACATGTAATTTGCACAAAAGATAATCATATAAATACCTAACTAGGTATACTTAATTATCAAGCAAAGTAAAAGAAAATCATACCTTTAGCGCACTTAGGAATGTCTTTACAAATGACACAGCAAATGTCACTTAGACTATTCCCGCTCCTTTGCGTTTAAGATACCTTCTTAAGGAAGGTATTCTTGTTACCAAGCGACTCCTAAAGCTTGGTGGGTATGAGCTTTGACTAATCAACATGACAAGGAAGATTAGTGCAATTAAATGGAAAAATAAATAAGAAAAATGTTGTTATCAAATCAACATCCAAACATATAGTTTTAAAAGACATGGTGTTTGTTTTTATGAAAAACCTTCTTTGTAGTTTTCAATTAACCATGGATCGTATCAAGTTTTTAAAGTACAATATACTTCAAGAAACTTGGTAACGAAGCTCTGATGCCAATTGTGGAAAACTAGAAGGGGGGCTTGAATAGTTTTACCACTTAAAACTTCCTTTTAAACTATTTAGATCGACTTATGTCAATCTATTTGGTTGTGTGTGTTGGATGTTGATAAACAAGCATATAAAGATATGTAATGAAAAGATAAGAGTAAGAAGCACAAAACCACAACGCGAGTATTTATAGTGGTTCGGCTACAAGGACACCTTCCTTGCCTACTCCACTCCCGAGTCACCTACTCGAGAGTTCGTAAACACTACACCAATCTCCTTATGGCGGAGAAGCCTTCACAACGTCGCTTAACCTTTTTCCGGTACAAAGCTAAATACCGAGTTCTTTCACACCAAGGCGAACCACACCTAACACAACGTCGCCTACCCTTTATACGGTGCTAGGCTAACCACCGAGTTCTTTCACACCTTAGGTGAACTACACCTTCACAACGTCGCCTACCCTTTATTAGGTACTAGGCTAAGCACCTAGTTCCATTGCAATGGAGGAACTACTACCACACTACACCAACGACTAATCCCAAAGGAGATCTACTCCTTTACAACATCATCAAGGACATCAATATCCTTGGATCTAATGCTAGTCTATCTAGTACATCGAAACACACCATATCGAATGTACATCTAAGGCACCTTTCACTAATGCCTTTGACTAGATCTACAAGACACCTTTCACTAATGTCTTGTGTCTTTACTTGAAGCACCTTTCACTAATGCTTCAAGTCTTGACTTCTAGCACCTTTCACTAATGCTTCTTGTCTTGACTTCTAAGCACCTTTCACAAGTGCTTATCCTATAGAGCGATAGATACCCTTCACTAATATCTTCGTCTTGACACTTGAGACATCTTTCACTAATGTCTTCAACACTACACTTCTTTGAAGAAAGAAAGAGATCATCAACAAGAGGACTTCAATAGCCTTGATGATGAGGAAGCATGGCAACTCATGGACTTGAGCTTGCTTGACTTCAAAGGTGGTGATCTTGCCTTTAAGAGGAACCTAGAAGATCACACAAAACAAAACTACAAACATAGATCTCTTGGATCTAAGGTTAGTGAGATTTAACTCGGGGAGAAAGTGTATTGGAAAGGGTGAGAAATAATGAAGAAATGGCTCACTATTTATAGAGGAAAAATCCTCTTGTTTCCCGGATCCCACGGATCCCTTCCACTGGGATCCGGCTAGTACAAAGCCAGGGATCCGTGGAACGCTCCTCTTTGCCCATGGGTATTTTGGTTATGGGTCATGGGTCATGGGTTGAACCATGGATCTTTGGCTAGATACAATGTATCTTTAAGTGCAATGCACTTAGTCACTGGGTATGGGTTGATCCATGGGTTATGGATATTATCCATGTATGATATAAGCATTATGTCATGCAATGGGTTATGGGTCAAGATCCATGGGTTATGGGCTTTGGGTTGTACCCAACTACATTCAATGTATTTGCCCAATGGGTTGTGATACTTAAGTTTCTACCCATTTATATTACCCAATATACTACATACTAGTTATGTGTATATTTTATCCAAATATGTAAACACTAGTTGTTGTACATATGTATTACTTAAATCATAAAATCACTTATACTTGTTTTAGTGTTTTATGTGAAAATGTGAATATGTTAGAAACTATTAGTTCAAACCATTTACGTATTTTATTTGTTTCGTTAATATGATTTTACGTTTGTTATCGACAAAACATTAGAAGATCGTAAAATATAAATAAACGTTTTTACGACTACGGCTTATTTGTATTAACATTAGGTCATGAGTCAATATATGCCCATACGTCTACATGGTTGGACATTGTTCGTGATGTGGCTCAAATTAAGAAACAAGGTATTGGTTTGTTACATTATTTTAAGAAAAAGATGGGAAAGCGGGTTAATCGTTATTTTGGGAGGATCTTTGAAGGGTGATGTTTCTTCCAAAATGTTGTATCCTAGAGTGTATACTTTGGAGAGTGTTAAAATATTTAAGTTGCTTCAAAGTTGTCACATGATAATGTGGGTTCTTCTTTGCATCGTTCTTGAGGGTGGAGCTAACGTGGAGGTATTCTTCTTCCGTCATGCGAGATAGATGGGTGTGGTGGTTAGCGAGCTCGGGTAAGTTTATGTGGCTTGGTGAAAGCTAATTATATGATAGGTTGTTGCTAGAGGTTTCATCCAAAACTCGTTGGATTGATGCATTTCCTATAAGGTTAATGTTCATGCATGGAGAGTTATATTGGATTGTTTACCTACTAGGTGAAAGGTTTATGGATAATTATTAATATTAGTATGACCGGATTCGAACTCGAGACTTGAGATTGCACACATTACGTATGAGTTGATGTTAATAATTAATATATAAAATGTTATTATTAATTATTAGTCACGAAATAAAACATAACGATAGTTAAATATTTAATGAGGTTTGGTTAGCAGTCGTTAAATATAAACTACGAGGACTAAGAATGAAATTAGTGGACAAGAAGGATCCGAATCCCTTTGGGATGGCTTGGCGATCGTGGGCTACCCAACCCAAGGAGGTGGGATTTCTTGGTCACCAAGTTTTGAGAAACTATAAATACAATCCCTTGTATTCATTATTCTCTAACCTTGGATCACCAATATACCTAATTTCTCCTCTTCTCCCTCTTTCTTTTGTGGCGGTCGAACACCCCTCACCATAAGGGTTTCGATTTTGCTTAACTAAAGAAACAAGTGTTTGGTTTTATTTGTGATTCAAGGAACTAGCTTTTCACATCAAATCGCTATTAGTACGTGTGTACAAGAACGAAGGACAAGCAGCTTGAGCTTGTAATCTTGGTGGTCGACTTTTGGTTGGGTCGAATTATATAAACCCTAATGTTAGGGTTTTGGGTTTTGTTCTTGTTCTAATCATCGTTTGATTCTTGAATTGCTAAAAGGTACGCACTTTCTTGTTCGGTTAATTACTTACATATATTATTCCTATTTACTTTATTTGCATGCTTTGATGATGTTATTTGTTTTATATAATTGTTATGAGTATAAAATCCCAGGTGGCATCACGAGTTGTTAATATGATGTAATTAATTACGAAACACATAAAAATTGAATCTTTATGATTATCTGCATGCTTTTTATGGTTTCTAGGGTTTTGAATTGAAAACCCTAATTTTATTATATAGATTCGATTACCCTTAATTTTATTTAATTAGGTTTTAATTTTGTAAAACTTGTAGAAACCCTTGGATTGCATGCTAATTTTATATGATTAATTAATGAATAATTGTTATGTGCCATGTAATATCGTATCTTGGGTGATAATTGTTATCACGGAATCCATGGTGGAACATGCATGTTTTGCCATGGAGTATTGTTATTGTTTATTGATTAATTGTTAAGTGATACACACACGTTTTATTTATTTAATAATTATTGAATTGGGAAAGACCTCAATTATAACTAATAAAAATTAGATTCGTGCTAATTGGTATATTATTAACTTTAAACACATGATCGACTTGTCGATGTATGTAGCTCATCTTTTCGCGAGATGAAAGCACTAGTTAATGTATGCATTTATTTACGCCTAGAATTGTTTATTAGAGTTTATTGAAATAATTATGCATGTGGCTAATTGTTTTACATATGTTAAAGTGTTTAGTTATATGTTTATATTATTTGAGTGTGTTTAATTTTTATTAAAATGCTTTTTGTTTATATAATTGTTTGACATGTTAGTAAGCAAAAGGGTTTTATGAATAGAAAATTAAATGGACTAAATAATGGTGGCCCGATTTGTTATCTAAGAATTAATTCTTGAACTTTTAATCGATTGATCTGTTGTACTAAATGGTTAGAACGGCTCACCCACTAGAACAAACTATAAAGGGGTTGTTTAAGAAGTGAGCAGTCTCCCGAATGGATGTCTAAGGTTATGACTTTGCGCTTACGGTCCTCGCCCCACTGAGTTCGATTGGAGCTACCTAGTATAACCATTCTATGTAATGAAGCATCTTAGTGCAAAAGTTGTAAGTTTCTCAACGCATCGATTAAAACTTTGTAGAATTTAATCTTAGCAATTAAAATCTTATGTAAGGTTTTGAAAATATTTTGTTATAAAGTTGTATGCATGCTTCTTTATACATAAGTTTTGATTACACGTAAAAAATTGTACCCTTTAAATTTAAGTTTATGCCATCTAATGATATGAAACACTTGAAGTTGTAATTTAGTTATGTGAGACCTTGATCTAGATTACAATGACAAGGTGAATTATTTTGTTGTGTGAGACCTCGACAATGATTTGCGGTTTCTAAATTAGACAACTTAATTAAGTTAGTTAGTGAGACCTATGACTTAAGGCATAAGATGGGATAAAACATGCTTACATTTTGCATTAATTGTTTTGGCAAAATTGTAAATCCCATAATTTCTAGGAATTGAAAACTTGTTTGTCAATTATTGTTCTTCGACAATTACCTATTCTATACTTTCATCACTAGCGAGATCAAGCGATGTGGTGAAACTATGATAATGAGGGTCCTAGATTCAAGGAAAATTCTATGGTTAATATGAATATTAACCTAAGGGTATTTATTTTCTTGAAAGATTTAATTATCGAAAATACTAAAATTGAATTTTGTTAATTCTTTTGATTGTATTAATGCAACATTAAACCGTAAACATAGTTTGGGCTTTGGTAAATTGATCTAGTTACATTTTCAAATAAATGTTTGATCAAGAAAAATTTACTAAAGACAAACATAAACTCTTTCCATGGAAGAAGAGTAAGACTCAATCCTATTCCTTTTCATGATTGAGAATGGTATGTTAGGAACATTAGAATTGTCTAAATTCTAATATAACTCATAACAACTTTAATAGTTAAGAAAATTGCACACAATGTTTTCCTTAAGAGATTTCATTACCTCTGTTGGTGATTGAATTCTTATATGACATTTTGGTCAACTAGAAAACATGTTTGATATTTTATGAGTTATTAAATTAGAAGCTAGACTAATTACCGCAAAATTGGTAAAAGACAAACTAGTATATTTTATCTAGTTGTTTTGTTTTGACTAATTGAAGGTGCTACACATCATTGTGGGGATGGTAGACCTATTGAGGAAGAAATTGCATGCTCAATTTTTCAAGTTAATAGTATGATGGATGATTCATCATCTACAAAGTAGAATACACTCTTTTATTACCTAAGTAATTGTAACGAATGGTCTTACAAAGGGGTAGCAGCGTAATAGCACGCTATTTTCATTTGGTTAATGAAACACTTACAATGTTGTCAAATCCGATTGGGACTATTGTGGTGTATTCTTGAATAAGGCTGTTAGGTCACAAGTTTTACAACACAAGCTTATATAGAAGGAGATAAGGCGATTGAACAAGTAAACAAGCACACACACACAATATAGTAACCGGTTCGCGTAGGAGGTGAGTGAAAGAATAACTTGAACAACCAACCTTCAAATGAAGGTTATTACAATGTATATAGGCAAGGAGCTAGGGCAACCTCCTCTCCTTCCCTATTCCTTATTGGGCTTGGGCCTCGACATGGGCCTTCTACATAAGTGGACCTTAAACAAACATAAAGGCGAATAAAGCTACCTATTACATATGAAATATAAATACTTGAAATCTTGTTTAGGAGTGATTCCAACAATCTCCCCTCAAGTATATATGAATGTAGCGGTGAAGGCGTTGATGTAATAGTAGCGGTGGCGTCTTCGACATTCTTCTTTCTTGTGAGAGGAATTGTCTTGATTCGAACAATCTCCCGGTGTAGAGATCGTTATCTTTGAGCAGTTATGCTTTAGCGTCATCATTGACTTTGTTCTTTGATCATTGTTCTTTGTGGTGAAAGTGATAGTATGTTGTTATGCGCATCGATGCACTTTCAGTGCCTTGTTGCTCCAGTGTCTCCACGTCATTCTTCAACATGCTCACACGCTCTTTGGCGGTGGGAATCAATCTTGATGGAGTTCTTTGAGTCTTTGACTTTGTAGATTCTTTGATTTGATGAAGAATCAATCGGCGGTTGTGTTGCTTTCGAATAGAACTTCCATTAGTGATGATGTTGGCGTGAGCATGAGAAGAGTCGACGATCATCCCTCCGGAGCTTCCATAAGAAGAAAAACATTGCAAGCGGTTAGTAATAAGCGGTTTCCGGCACTTACAAGTTTGAACTTGAGTGTTAACGACATAGTGTGAAAACACAACTCTAATTCTTACAAAGGCCGTTCTGAGCTGGAGTCCCAGGCGAGATAACACGATGTGCAAGTACATCTGATTCGAATGAGTCGTTGAGGTACACCGAAGCATCACCTCTGTAGACCGTATGAGACACACTCCGCGTAATCCGGGGGAGTTACGAAGCGACTTCTTTGTCGCTGCATTTGATGTTGACCTGGCGGGGTTTCCATTCAATCACCGAGGATCACGGATGTGAACCTCTCATAAATGTTCTCGACAGTTGCTAAGATCATGAAGGACTCGATATGAACCAGAATCATGAAGATCTTATTTGTTGATCAACAAGTGATTAAATGTCAAGTGTTCTAAGAGATCTTTTGATGAATCTCGTGGCTCTAGACTCAATAGTGCGTTTTGGTTTTCTGGCGGAGACTAGGAGAGGGTCTCCTTCTTCAATACCGGTGATCTCTAAGAAAGCCAATAGTTTATGTAGGGTTCCTGTGAGAATGAAACAAGTTTACATTGAGAGAAACTTGAGTGGCTAGAAGGTTTAGTGCATCGTCCTTTGGGTCCATGGCGACTTTTATTCTTCAATACCGGTGTCACTAAGTGACAACCAGTGTATATGAATTGAACCCGATTATGCCCTAAGTTGAATAATCACGGAGGCTATTTCTTTTCACCCTTTACTTTACATTTCTTTTGATTCTTCAACTCCTTCTTTCTCCGATTCTCATTTCTCCTTTTATAATCATTCCTAAGGACTTCTAACACTAACTAATGGTAGTGTCCTTGGGTGAATCCCTCCCGACTCTGGCGGATCATAGGTGACGTTATTCCTAACCTTAGTCACCTTATAACTCCATGACTAACCTATGTTTGCCATTATAACCCTTGTAAGTAAACAATATCTCTCAAAGGGTTTGTAAATGAAAACATGTTTGAACCACATTGAGAGATAAGTTTTTACATAAATACTCCCCTCCACATGTGCTTTATAGTTTTATGGTTAAATGCGGTGAGGAAAAAGCGCACTTTACGAATTGATCCACTAAGATAGACAATCTCCCATGAGACACGGTTCGTTGAATAGTTAAAGAGTTACATTGTCGGTTTTAGGTGACAACTAGCTCTAATAACTACCTTGAAGGTGTAGACAAACCTCGAAAGGTTGTCATACCCGTCGAGTTCATGTCTATCAAGAGCTTCTCGAATGGTACCTTCTACTAAGACAAGTCCTTTGCGAGACACGTTTACATTACTAGCGAACTAGCTTGAAATTATTACCGTCGAGGACAAGTCTTTTCAATTTGCGAACGATTAAGGATCGTCAATTCATTGGTTAAGTCTTTGCACGAGAAAGCGAGGGGCTTGCACATGTTGCTTTACAAAACATATTTCTTATCACATAATTTTCTCCCCTCAAAATGGCATATAAGATGTTATTTTGAAACATTTTGAGAATAAATATGACCATTTTGAGTGTTGGGGAAGAGTGACCACTGTGAACAATTTGTGAACAAAGTTTTAATTCAAATACTCCCCTCGACTAGTGATATAAGCGGTTGAGGTTTTGAAAATCTTCGGGAAGTACTTGTCTTTTGAGCAAAACCTTAAAAATGAAAGGTTTGATAGGTTTTACTCAAAATAAGAAGCTTTCGCTCCTTTTATAAGGATTGTGGCGAGGCGTACCACGGGGTCCTTTCTTGACAATTACGGGTTGTACCTTTTATGTGTGCACAAGCCATTCATATATAATCATACATCCAAAATTATATGAGGGAAACCAATTAAGGGGTACCGGGAAGTGCGGTGATATTCCCGGAGTGCGCACGGCGTTGAAAACCGGTGATGTTAATCTGGGTGACCACCCAACATAGCTCTCAGCGTCAGGCGATCCGCCGAACAACAGATCATCAATCATGGTGATGATCCTTTTCACATCCCTTCTATCACGAGGTTCCGGTAGCTTAGGATTCCCAACCTTCAGCGTATATCCTTCATCATGCCAATCCATCCCAACCATCTTCAGGTATGATCCCAATTTATGGAGCTCACGACACGCCATTAAGCGGTTCTGCGAAGTTCACTGCGGTAAACAATGCGAAAGGGTTCTTGATGGCGTAAGTTGTTTGAAATGGTTGATGTCGGGAAGATCAAGGCGTGGTGGAGTGAAGTTTACGTTTACGATATGATTCAACGACCATCGGATATCTTGACCGTTCTTTGATCTGTCGTCTAATGAAGATGAAGCCGACTTGATGAATTCACGTTGAATTTACGTAGAAATTGTCTCATACGACCACGTACTTTGGCAAGGTACATGTCTTCGATGTCGTTGAGAGACAAGTTCTCAAAGTCGACCTCGAGAATTCATAGTCTGTTCATCTTGTCGTTTGACTATGATATTCTTCAAGAATGTGTAGTCCACTTAGACTTGAGATCAATGTGTTTGATGGCCACGATGTTCTTTGAGCAATACACTTCATGTTGAGACTTACGAACCGAGCGACACGTAGTAGATTCTTGGCGTTCATGCCAATGATGAATCCATACAATGCATCTTGGTCGTATGCTTGCGTTGTCGAAAACAAATGAGTTGCACGTTCCTCGATAGCTATGCGGTTTGAGTAACAAGCGGCTGGGAATGGAAGAGTCAATGATGTAGCGTATTTTAGTGAACCATCGCCACCATGGAGAAGAAATTCCAGTGCGTGTTGAAGAAATGTCGAAGGGGATCCTTGGTTCATCTGGTTGGCGATTGTTGGTAGAGGTCTGGTCCGGTCGATGTAATATGGAGGATTGTTCCGTTTAGTGAAGTCGATGTTTGCTACGGGTTGAGCCAATCCATGTTGTTAGACATGGCTCGAGCAATGTTTTCAAGGTGATATTCAACCTCGATTGCACTTTCCGAGGTGTTTTCAAGAGAAGGAATGCTTCATTCTTGATGCGCTTCAACTCGGTTCGTCATCTTCTTCACGGAATCTTTCTTGCAAGATTTTGCATGCTCCAAGGTACTACCGTCTACCAATTCTTGACCTTCTTGGGGTAGGAGTGTCATTAACAAGAGTAGCAAACCAATCAAATTCTGCAGGTTTATCGTCATCAAGCCATGATACGACATCATTGATCGTTTTCTTCTTCGTTTTGAAGGCCTTGATGATGATGTTGGTTCTATACTTGTTTTGGTGAGGTGGGTTGTTGTCGGGGCTCGAGGACCTCTTCATCGTCACCACCGTGTACTCAAAGTAGTCACCGTTGTATGAGACGGGGTGGTAACTCGGAATCGTCCGGGTTTATCGATGAAGACCGGGGTGATGGAGACTTATGTTGAGAAGAAGTTCGATGTGGAGGAGGTGGCATAGATGTAGATTGACGGGGCCCTTCGGCGTTTAGGTTCGAGAATCCTTATCCTTATCATCGTCATCTCTTGGTCTTTTGGGTTGAGCGGTTGACTCCTTGCATGATGATCGAGTTGATAGTCGAGAAGAATTTCGAAAAATTTAGCTTCATCTGAAGTAAGCGTTCGGATCTCTTTGACATTTGCATCACTAGTTTAGCGATTAACTTCGATTCGGAGATCGACTTCTTTTGCCATTGTATGTTTAACCAATTCTACGATGTTAGGGGTGAGTTGTGCGGAAAATACTTCTTTTGTCTGCGGGGGGCGATTAAGGAAGAAACTTGTGGGTTTGTTCTCTTCTTGACTTTTCCGGTTCCTTTTGGACTTTAGGAGCGACATCACGAAGGTACTTTTGAGTGTAACCTTCAATCATTTCATTCAATTCCCACGCGATGACTTCTCATGAATTCTGAATAGCTTTCCTTTGTTTCCGCATCTCGTCATTCTCATCATGTAAGTCTTGCATTTGTTCGACATACCAATTAAGTTTTCTTTGAAGCATGTCCTTCTTTCTAACTTGTTTGTGACTTTCACAATTCTTGCATGTGTTTGAGAAATCCAAGATTTAGGTGGTTTCTTCACGGTTTGGATGATGATACGGTTGACTTAGTTGATGGTGGTGGTGATGAGTGAGATGAAGAGTCCGATGATGAGGAGACATGAGGAGACTTCATGTCCTTAGGAGTTCGAGGTTTTCTCCAGTGAGCGAGTTGGGTGTCTAGAAGAAACTTTGTATAATCATCCTCGTCATCTTTAGACTTTTCTTTCTCGGTTTCACCTTCTCAAAATCATACACAGCGGTGTCTTCAACGAGCGTTGTTGTTGCGAAGAGTGGTGGCACGGATCCTTATCGGGTTGATTAACGCATCGGGATGCGGAGAGGAGTAAGCGGCACCACTTGTTCCTCGGGGCCACCCATTTGATCTTTAACAAATTCGGTGACCTTTTGAATGTGTCGGACGTTGTGAAACTTTTTCTGTATGATTTATCCAATTGCTCTTCTTCTTCTTCTTGAGCTATCATCATAAGATACAAGTGCACGAGTCTTCCCTTTCCTTGGACAAGCTGGAGGACTTGGGTTTTTCTCTTGAGGATTGACATCCTTTGCGGTTTGAGTATAAGATCTCTTCATACATGTCGGTAGCATCGAGTCCTCGTCCCAGGCTGTCTTTGTGGTTCGGTGAAATGATGGGAGTGGCTTCCGAGACGGAACTTTCTTCTTAGGGATAGTTTTCCTCTTTGGAATAGGTTTCTTCTTTGGAACATTCCTTTGACTATCTGTACTTGTTACGCTTCGGCCACTTCCTCTTACGGTTCTCTGACGGGTGTACGGAGGATTTTTCGTCGAGATGACCAACTTTGCCTTGTCGGGCGCTTCGGATACCTTTCATACGATTTGAGCTTTCGACATCTTGATTAGAAGGAAATCGGCAACCTGACACCTTGTTTCTTTGTAGACGATTCCTTAATTACAGCGATTAGAATAGGTTCCGTCAACATGTCGTGATTTTGGGTCATTGAGCCTCTTGGGAATGTCGGGATGAAGTCCAAGTGCTCTGGATCAACAATTTGGTATATCGATGTAGGGAATCTTTGAACCAAGTTTGTTGAGAAATGACATCATGTCATCCCAAATCGAGCTTCGATAGCGATGTGTTTCTTGTTGACCAATGCCCGAAAATCTGCAGTTCCACGAGCTTGGGGTGCTCATGGCATCACGACGAAAGCAGACTTGGTGATGATCATGTAGAGTGTTCTCCATGGTTGAGGAATACTCTTAAGCTCTACTAGAGAGTGCTTGTTGATTACTCCACATACCTCGTCATAACCGATATCGATTAAGAATTGGAGAGTGAGCTCTTGACGGTGAGGCATATAGTTTGGTTGGATCGACTTGAGGAATTAGGAGAAACGACCCTTAAGTCTGCAGGTGTAATGGTGACTTGTTTGTGGTTTAGAGTCACTTGTCGCGTGATCCTTCCTTGACCACTTTCCATGGTATTCCAGGCTTGTTGGATGTAGATCTCGGGAATGGTTGCGAGTGAGTAAGCATGTTACGATATGGGTGAGTCCTTAGAATATCGATAGCAATGAGACATGAAGATTCGAGCAAGTGAGGGTGTCAAAGTCAACACGGAGGTTGTTCTTTCAATCTTCATTGGATAGCCATGAGGATAGATATCGACAATGGAGAGAACTTGGTGCATCCACATTCATTTGTTCGACCATATCGTGATGCGAAATAACATTAGCCAAAGAACCAACATATCGAAAGACATAATGTTAGTCAACGAAGGTCTTATTGTCTAGTTGTTGAATGTACGATGATAATGATTATTCGAGTCCTAAGTCACTTGTATGTTCAATCAATGATATCGTGAAATGTTTAGTGAGTTAGTTAACTTTAAGTTTTAAAGTTTATTTTATCACTTATTGTTCCTGACATATCAAACGATTTAAGTTTATTAGTGACATTTTTTTTTTGGATTCGTGATGATATGATTAGTTTATTTACAAGTTTGTACAAGTAACAATTCATCATGAAGGTCAATCAAGGTTAAGCGTGGTATTGGCAAGAATGCGGCGTGAGCAATTATGATATATGCTTAGGCGTAGACTTCGCGTAGAATCCTATCTTCGGCGTAAGAAATGTTACAGCGTGGGAAAAAAGAGTCCTTATGCGTAGAGCTTATGCGTAGGCATATATTTACCTTCGGCGTGGGCTACTCGTGAAGTTGACCTTAAGCGTGAGGTCATTGTTTACATATCCTTCACGGGATACGCGTGGTCCATTGTAGAACCTTAAGCGTAGAAGCTACGGCGTAAGGCGGTCTTCGCAAACAATCTCTGCGTGGGTGATCCTTATCGTGAATAATCAAATGACCTTGATTACGAATTATAAGTGTAGCAATCTGAAATAAATCCATCAAATCATCAATATTAACACATATATTCAGGTTATCAATAGATCATGGCACTAACATATGTTACATAGTTATCGTGGGAATTGCATCTGGCGTGAGACTAAACCCTAGATCTCTGGCGTATGGAATCTAACATGGATTATGCACCAAACTTTTACGGTAGCTCTAAGATGTTGTATGAGCATATATACCAAGTTATAACATCTAACTCATGGTGAATCAAAATACCCAATCTTATGAACCTTAAACCCTAATTTCAAAATCAGATTCATCGGTGTTTACGGGTAGTTATAGAGCAAGGTTAAGATTAATTCAACATCATATGAACATAACTTGACAATATTTAGACCAAAAACACTTCTCATTTGGAAGAACCCAAATCCACGCATAAACCCTAAGTTTCAAAATCAATCAATTCATGTTTAGGGTAAGATTTGAGGATAAAGATATTATCATTGATGCTAAATACATGTTTTGAAACAATCCTTTTAACCACAAACTCACAATCTTGATTATATGATCATACACTTATCGTAGATCATAAAAGCGAGATTATACATAGTTTTAACGTTGGATTTTGAAAATTCAAAACCATTGCTTAAAACATGTTGTAGCAGAATCACTTACAAAATGATGATCGAAACACGGTTTGAAGATTGATTCTTGTGCGTAGGATATGTTGTTGATAGTAATAAATGAGAAGAGTTAAGTTAGGTGGAGGTTTTATTTAAAATAACTTTAAGTTTTTGAGTTTTGGTCCCTCCACCTTTTCCATTTTCATCAAAGCCTTTTAACTTCCAATTTTGGTTACCAAGCGAAGATTTTAGAAACCTTGGCGACACTCCCCTCGACTTGAGAAAATAATGAAAGGTTATTAATTAAAGTCAGGGTGTCAATGAACAGTACCACCATTTGTAAAAGAATCAACCGAGATGTGATAACATGCAAGTACAGATGATTTGAAGCGGTTAATGGATTATTTTCTCCCCTCAACACTTGATCGGAAAAAATCTGAATTTTGAAATATTAATGTGTTGTGGAAGAAATGTACTTGCCATGTTTAAAGAAAATAGATGAGAGAATATTTTGTTGTTTTATCGGGTTTTATATTTTTGTATTTTGTTTTTGAAAGATTTTATTTATTTACAAAAGATGTTTTGGTGTTTGACATGTTTTTAAGGCGGTTTAAGAGGTCATCCAGTTCCTCTTGAGTCGAACACCTCATACCAATTCGGTGGACCAACTCATTAAACTGGCGGGAGGCAAGGCTTTGGTGAGCAGTGCGCAATTGGTATTCGATACCATAAGTATAATTCAGCGGTACCACATTCCACATGGTCCTTGATGAAATGATATCGAGATCGATGTGCTTTGATTTAGTCTTTGAGCGGGTTGCGAGATTGCAATGTCAACACTCCGATTGTCGCTGATACATCGGGATTACATCGATTACGTAACCATAGTCTTTGAGTTGTGTTCTCATCCGGATGACTTGGCGCAACACGCGGACATGGCTACATATTCTGCCGGTTGATGACGATGTACAATCTGTTTCTTTGATTGCCAAGATACCGGTTTATCATAGAAATTGTAGAGCTCTGAAGTACTTTTCCTTGAGTCTAAGCATCTGCGTGATCGGCGTCGAAAAAGCTATTAGTTCAAAACGAATCCTTCGGATACGGATCCCCAAATTAATGGTTCCCTTTATGTATGGAGGATTCTTTTAGCCTCGAGAGGTGAGTTTCGGTTAGTCGCGTGACGATAGCGGGAGCATAGATACGGCAAAGACAATATCAGTCCTGCTAGTTGTTAGATACATGAGGACCCAATAATGCCGATTTTGGTAGGGTCAACCAATTTCCCATGTAAATCAGCATCTAATTTCTTGGTATGAGCCATAGGTGTGGCATAAGTATCCGGTATTCATTCCAAATTTGTTTAACAGTTCAAGGGCATATTTGGGTGACTCAAGAAAATACCACGGGGTGATTGATGAACTTGCGGTCCTAGAAAGAGCGTAAGTTCACCCATCATGGACATTTCAAAATTTTCTTCATGAGTTTTAAAGCGATTGAAAACTTTTATGTGTTGACCCAAAAATGATGTCATCCACGTAAATTTGAACAATTAAGATGTGTGCCCCGTGATATTGTATGAAAAGAGTTGGGTCAACCGAGCCTTTGGTGAAATTATTGGCGATGAGGAAAGATGATAGCTTATCGTACCATGCCCGAGGGGCTTGTTTGAGACCATAAAGAGCTTTGTTCAGTTTGTAGACATGGTTCGTGTTAGCCTCGCTTTTTCTAAAGATAACGTCACTTACGTGAATTGGACTAGATGCGTAGTACACTTTGCCCTTAGGGACTAGTATCGTGTAAGTGGCAAAGTATGAGCCTATATATACCCCTCATGACTCTCCATGAGGGGTGAGGTGAATCATTTGGTTATTTGTAGTGTGTGTTTATTTATAAAAGATCCATTGTTTTCTCCTCCTACTCTCTTTCTCTCTAAAAGGATGAAGATCTTCATCTTCTTCCACCACCCGACCTCAAACCACATAAATCTTATGTTAATCGGTCACGACAAGTGGTATCGAGCCATGGTTATGTTTTGATGATTTATTGTGGTTTGTTACATGTTTTAATTGCTTTACCCATATTTTTAGATTCGGAAATTTTTTCCGTATTTTACAGTAAAGATTTTTTAACATGTGTCTGTTGATTCAAAAGTCACATGGTCTTTCATTGTTTTACATATGTTTTGTGTCAAAAGATTTTTGTCCAAGCAGTATTGTAAACCATCATTTCTATGACTTTTGGTACCATTTCGATGAAATAGTTGTGGTCAGTAAGATTCTTTGTGGTCAAACATGGTCATTTGGGCATCAAGCGATTTTTATGCATTTTACGGGTTTTCATGAAGTGAGCGGAAAAACATGGTCGGAAAATCTCATGGGAAAAAGTCAAGCGGGTCAAACCCTAGTTTTCTACGCATAAGGATCCGTCTACGGAGATGTTACGGCGTAGTACTGTGAAGTTCTGCGTATGAAAAGTTCATGTATGCTCTTACGCATAAGCCTTGGCTTCTGGCGTGAAGAATGGGCTACGCATTAAGCATGTTCGGCGTATGCCTACGCATAAGCATGTTACGGCGTATGCCTCGCATAAGGGTTCAAAATATTACGCGTAAAGCCAGAAAAGAAGAAAGTTACGCGTAGACCAGACCTAGACCACAACGACTTATACCATATACCATAACTCATTCAACCTCAGTTTATCTACCATCATTGGTCCAAGAAAATTAAAACGAGAAGACCAAAGCTTAAACTGTTCCGACAAAATCAATATCCAATCAAAACTACCCTAACTCAACTCCAACTCATACCCAAACTCAACTCTAAACAACAAGCAATTGAAAGCAGAAAATCTACATAATCTCGATTTGGTTCAAGTTTTTGTAATCTTTTAAAGATTACTTCAAATGAATCCATTTCATCATCGATTTTTGGAAACTCGGTTTCCTTAATATCCGAAGCTTATAAGGAAGAATAAAACAACTTGTGTGTTATTCTTACTCATTGATTCGGTCTTGAACATAACAAATCATAAACCTACCTTAGACCCAATGGATCTTGAAGCCGTATGACTTCGTGTTCTTGATTCTCTTGTGCTTAAAAAGGCGAAAGGGCGTAATAGCTTTTATTACGTGATAGTTGAATGGGTTTAATTGGTGCTTTTATGATTCGTTTTAGATGATGATGAATCGAGATGAGTCTTGTTCGGTTTGAGATTGATGTGGAGGCGGGGGATAGGAGATGCGTTTTCTCTTATGAGTTTGTAGGTGAGTGGATACGAGTGTGGTAGGCGTTTTATCCTTGGTATGCTTTAGGGTTAGGGTTAAGTCAAATGAACATTTGACTTAGTCATTTTATACCGGGTATACAAAATGTGTATGGATCGTGGGCCTCAGAAAAACAAACGGTCAACATATTGGATTTGGATGGGCTTTGGAGTTATTTCGTTCATGGGCTGAATGGTTCTATCAATTACATTGGGCTGATCGTATATAACTAACATGGTGAATATGCTACTCAAATTGTGTCATCCGAATTTTTTTGGCAAATAAAATTTTGGATACAAATTTTTTGTAGTAAGATAATGAGCGGTATTTTTGGTATGGTATATTTTCACGGAAGGGATACAATATTCACGGCTTGAGGAAAATTTGAAAAAATGGCTACGGAGTTTTATGCGGTATTATTGATGCGGAATTGATGTGACATTTCACGGGTGGACTTCTTTATCTTTGAGGCGTTGGTTGGTTGGATGCATGTCTCAAGATAACTTGTTGGAGCACGATACGAAATTTGAAAATCGGTTATAGCGGTAAGGAGTTCGTTGTAGTGCTCGCGGTGTGTAACCATCACTTTAAGGAGTTACGTTGTAGTGCTCGATGTCACGCGGATTGTGGATTGTTCAAAATTTAGAACAAGCGATGAAGTCACAAGTTGGGATGCTTACTTCTTTTCAAGTTAGTATGTCGGGCTATCTCCATATGTGGTCATTACATTTAGCGGTGAATTCAAAGGAGGTTCGTTTAAAGGTTGGTTTGAGAGAAGTTTATTGAGAGTATTTATCGACATATTCTCCTTTGAAATTTGATCAAGCTATGATGTTAATATTGCATCAAAGAAGGTGTCTGGTATGTACGCAACATTATGATGATTCGATAGCTTCATGACCATCGGGAGGAGAAGTTGGTATTTCATCTTCCGTGATTGGATTACGAAGGATTTTGCTTATGGTGAAGAAGGAGAAGTAGTGTGGTGTACATGGGTCTTTTTACCAACTTGGATGCAATACTAAGTGAGTTATGTTGATGTTCCCGAGCGACAACCATTGTGCTTTAGAGTTTACTTTCTCCATTGCGTGTCGAAGATTAAAGGCGTGTTGGAAGAGTGTTGTCGGTTCGGGAGGGAGCGGTAAAAAGAAAAAAGGCTCACTAGTTAGGAGGGTAATAACCTAACTAGACCGTTCTGATTGAAGTTCGAGCTACAAGAAGATCATTTGCGAGGTCATCGGAAGGAGAACTTCAAGTTTGCCTCGATATCTAGACTACGAGAGACTCTGCGCTTCAAGAAAGTCAATATAGTTCATTACTATTGTAATTTACTTTGTTTTGTATTTATAGGTCTCATTGTAACCATTCACGTGTGGCTATCTTGGAGGAGATTGTTAGCCTCGCTTTTTCTAAAGATAACGTCACTTACGTGAATTGGACTAGATCGTGGTACACTTTGCCCTTAGGGACTAGTATCGTGTAAGTGGCAAAGTATGAGCCTATATATACCCCTCATGACTCTCCATGAGGGGTGAGGTGAATCATTTGGTTATTTGTAGTGTGTGTTTATTTATAAAAGATCCATTGTTTTCTCCTCCCTCTCTCTACTTTCTCTCTCTAAAAAGGATGAAGATCTTCATCTTCTTCCACCAACCCCGACCTCCAAACCACATAAATCTTATGTTAATCGGTCACGACAGTTCGGGAACTCGGGATCAATGAATCCATCTGGTTGGTGACATAGACCGTTTCTTTAAGTTGCCCATTGAGAAACGCGGTTTTGACATCCATCGATGAACCGTCATGTTCATGTGAGCATGACGCAAGAAATATCCGAGCGACCTCAAGGCGAGCAGCAGAGCAAAAGATTCTTCAAAGTCTATCCCTTCTTCGACGATAACCCTTAGCAACTAGGCGTGACTTGTTTCGGATGGCGTTCCCTTGACATCAATTTGTTTTCCAAATCCATTTGAGACCAATAGCGTAGACCCTGTTGGTCTTTCAGCAGTTCCCATACTTCAAGAGCGTTTGAATTGGTTAAGTTCTTCTGCATGGATTCAATCCGGTTGTCTTTTGTCATTGCGTCTTTAATGTTTTAGGCTCAGTTGGCGGCGGTGAGTGCATAAATGCAATGTTCACCGTCTGAGTGAAGGCGTTGTCTCATAACGGCGGTTGATTCGGGTTGCCAATAATGTTAGCGGAGGATGGTCTTTTGTCCATCTATGTGTAGAGGGTTGATGTTGATATACATTGTGCGATTCGAGGATTCAAATGGTTTGTTGAAGATTCCGCAACATCGGTGCAGCGATCTCATTAGCAAGCGGGTTGAAGAACATTTGGATCAAAATCTGCGGTGGGGTACTTCATTCGAGAATATCATCACTGGTTCATCATTGTTGGGCGGTGTGTTCAACTGTTGTGTTGGAGTCAATTGGTGTAGGTGCATCTTCATGATGGTTGTTGTAGCAGTGTGTCGGTATAGGAATATTATCGGGTTGTGCGTGAAGCGGCGGATACACCGGAGCACGTTCATCAATATCATCACGAGCGAGGAGCAAATAACCTTTCCATTTGTTGACGAGTTAGGCGAGGGCTTTCTTGGTGATGATGGGGGTTGAGGAAGTTTAAGCGGTTGTGACGGGTTCTAAGTTTGTTATACTCGAAGCCATTTCGTGAGTTCATCGAAATGAGCATGAATCGTTTCCATAACCTCCTTAGTTCGACGATTCCAGTTGAAACCTTTAGAATTGTCACGATATCAATAAAGACTCCAATATCAGCTTTTGCTTTGAGCTTTCCAAAATCATCACGATCATTATTAGGATAGCAAGGGATCCAAATACATGAAAGTGTTTGAGGTTCGGTTTGTAGTTGTGGACAAGCTCAAAAGGTGTTTTGTTGTGGCGTTTGTGATCATAGAACGGTTTGAGTATAGCATCGATGAGATCGACTTCGCCCATAAGTAATCTGGAAGTTTAGCATTGATTAACATTGTTCTTGCGCTTCCACTAACGTTCGGTTTCGTCTTTCAACAACTCCGTTTTGTTCGGTGTCCGTGCAATAGATGTTTGATCTTTGAATTCCCACTTTCTCATAAAATTCACGAAGGGTTTGTTAACAAATTCGGTTCCTTTATGCATCAGAATAATCACGGCGGTGTTGCGGGCTGAACACATATCTTTGTGAGAAGGTGATGATCATTTGTGGAGCTTGGTCTTTGCTACGAAGAAAATAGACCCAAGTCCATCGTGAGTAGTCATCTACAATTACTAAGATGTAGCGTTTGCCGTTGATCGTTTACTGCGCATCGGACCACAAATCCATGTGAAGAAGATGAAGCACATCTTTGAGGCTGTGTTCCACCTTTGAAGAAAAATGAGCACGAGTGCTTTTCCCTTGTTCACATGCTGAGCAAAGATGATCTTTTGAATACCGGAATCGTGGGAGTCCTTCTACTAGTTTGTGTCGAGCAAGGTTGGTGATGGTTTGAAAGTTTAGATGTGAGAGACGACGATGCCATAGCCAAGATTTTGTTGATGTTGCCTTAGAAAGTAAGCAGATGGGAGATGAAGCAACCATGTCTTGCATAGAGATAGTGTAGAGACTAGAATTACGCGAGCCAG
Source organism: Chrysanthemum lavandulifolium (assembly GCA_022545495.1). Lineage (NCBI taxonomy): Eukaryota > Viridiplantae > Streptophyta > Magnoliopsida > Asterales > Asteraceae > Chrysanthemum > Chrysanthemum lavandulifolium. Next base: position 28,163,753 of record CM040242.1, read on the forward strand.
ACATAAGGTCGTTTCCTTGTAGATCACGAATGAAACAAGTTTTCTCCCGAAAGCAACCTCCAAATCTCCATCACAAAATTGACCCTCAAAGCAGATTGTGACCGAGGCCTTCCACATAGTAAACCTGGCGATTTCGATGTTCCCATTAACATAATCTCAAGTAGCCCATGATGGGCTGCGAGTGATCGTTCCAGATCGGCGGTGCCAATGAACTTTGCAATAAAGTTTGATAACAGATTTAAGGTTGCTGTCATGTGTCGGGAACATCCGCTATCAACAATCGAGAGAATGATCATATCACGCATTACACACGAGCGACACGGATGGAATAAAGTAGATGTGGAACCGAAATGTTAGAGGTTCCAAAGCGGTATATCGATATACACACATTCATAAGTTTAGGAATCCATTTAAATCCTAGTGTGTTATATATCCATTTTGCCATCTATAACTACTCTTTGCTTTAGTCTTAGTGAAAACACTAGGTGATGCTTGTATTCTTAGGAGGTGTGGCGAGAGCTCTTGTGATAGCAATGGTTGCCTTAGAATCTAAAGGAGGTGGTTTACCAAGCACGAGACTTAGAATGATTAGTGGGCCTAGAGGTATTCCGATTCTTAGGATCCCGTAAGCTAGAGATTATAGCTTTAGCAACACATTTGTCATGACAATCGAATTGAGACTCTTTTGACAAATATCACAAGGTGCATCGGGCCCGAATATCAAAGGTACTCAGCGGTTTAGCATTCGTTACATCACTATTTCTATTACATTTGCAGACGCAACATCTATAGTGGAAGTAACTTGAGTTTTATTGATTCCTAGGGTGTTCTTCTACTTTAGCATTCCTTATTGGTCTTTTCTTGGGTCGCAACTTCCTATTCTTCGTTTGAGTGCTCTGGTGTGAAGTGCGGACGTTTGGAAAAGATGCAACTATTCTGTTCGATGAGGAAAACACATTAGCAACTTGTGATTTGGCGTTGGGAATTCTAGGTTCACGATTCTTGAGTGTGTTGGTGCTAATCTCTTAATCACGATGGCGGAAGTTGTTCATACTTTCCTAACATTTCCGTAACTTAGAGATGGTGTGAATCGATTTTGATTTTCGAGCGAAGATTACCGGCAAAATTCATGACTTCTCTAGTGTGAGCAAGATAGTGATCAAGTTCGTTTGATGCTTCATCTCGAGTCTTTTGAGTAAATCAAATATGACACCATATTCTGTTTAACATTTAAAGTTCTAGTTCATATTTTGAGATTTGACTTTTCAAAGACACGTTTTGATCATCCAATTGATCGGTTTAGGATCGAAAGATTTTGCACTCAATTGAGCGATTTTCTTTTGAAAACTAAGTTGATGGTTGTGGATATCTTTTTCACACCATTGAAGGCGACGTTTTGCATTGTGAATTTCGTGTGTAATCGTTTATTTTACGCTTTTAAAGACTCGATCGAAAGCACATTATCGGTGTTCTCCAGCTATTACAGCAGTTTCAACAATATCGGCGAGAGATATGATCGGATGCATATGGCGAATAGAATAGCACAACATTATGGATATCGGCAGATAACATCTTCCAAGAGTCGATCAACATCTTTTCTCAACGGTTTCTTTTGCGTTTTGTGTTAGTTATAGATGTTTACGTTTTCTCGGCGTTTTCATTACCCAAGTTCCTTGAAAATCCTTTTCCCGAGCAATTGCACAACTTTTCAAGTTTTTAACATTAGGTAAAAGATTTTTAAAAATGTCTCTTTGTTCTCGCGCGGGCGATTGAAAATGTTCAACTTTGATTTCGGATCGATATTCTATCTCATGTTGTAAAATTTTGAGGTCGACCATGAAAATGTCAAAATATTGAAGAATTTTTCGATTTTCGGGTTGTGAGTTTACTTAGCTAATGGAAGGTAAAGGACCATAAGTTTGTGCAAAAGACTGTTTTGGGATTAACAATAGAAGACTCGGGTGTTTTGATGATAACCCTTGGTGTGTTTGAAGAATCCGTTGGTGTGGCGAAAGTTACCGCTTTTCATAATTAAAAGGTTTGTTGTAAACAACGGTTTTAATTTAGATCGACTCTCGTCTTCGCATCTAATTCCTCTTGTGATGGTATTCAACAACACTCATGACAGTATTATCAATTTTGTATTGTGCCTTTGGAAACTTGAGGAGTTGGTTTGAATGTTTTTAGTGAAAGCTTTGGTTTGTAATCGACTAGATTTTTCCATATCCATTTGGATTAGGTTTTAAGGTAAACTTTTCAATAGTCATTCTTGATTCACCATGTTTGTAAACAAGTTTTAAACTCTTTAAGTTTGTTTTGCAAACCGAGAATTTCTCAAGAAGGTCATCTACCGATTCGTTGAATGCTTTTTGTATGCGGGGAATTGTTTTGACAATTTAACAACTCGGCCTTAGCATTTGATTTTCCAAGGTGAGGCGTTAATTTGCTTTTATGTTCATGTTTCGAGTTGTTCTAATTCGGACACCAAAGCATTCTTGAGGCGGCTAGATCACGCATCTGTCTCTCTAAATATTTTTCGTTTTGATGAGATTTTGCAAAAGCGGCTTCAAAACCTTTTTCACAGTTTTCTTGAGTTTTGAAAAAGTTGAGTTGCATTTGTAAACACTCAAAATCCTTGGTTAACAGTGCATTTTACTTTTAAGGACTGATTTAATGCATAACATTCCTCCATTTTGATTTTATGGTCTTGAATTAACCGAGCAAAATCGGATGAGGCACAGATCATCTTGTTCAACGTGAGTCTCAACATGATCATTCGTTATATCCTCGAAATGCGACCACGAAGTCAATTTGATTATCAAAGGGACCATAAGGTCATCTTGATGCGTCAAATGTAACTACTGAGGTTAACTTGAAAATCATCGAAGAAGATGTAGAAGACTCATTTTGAGCGATCGATCGTCTTTGGATTCGAGATATTGGCGGAGATATTAGTTCGAGATATGATGATGGTTTGTTCGGTGCACGAGACAAGCCATCGGTGTCATCTTGGGCTGAATCACTCATATGCGGCTCATGCATATTAGCCATCGGCATATTAACTGACATTAGCACCAAGTCCTCCATATCATCATCACAGTGCATACGCCATAAAGCTCATTCTTTGTTAGTAAGAGATCCACCTTCATCCTTAAGAGCGAAGTAAGGCCTCTTTGAAATAAGCCTTGCCCTAGTCCTTGGCTTTGGGCATGCATTAGCCAGTGTCCCTTCTCATTGCGGTTGTAGCATCGAAGACCATTTAACCGATTTTGAGCATTTCCGGTTCCACCACTTGAGCTCTGTTATTCCTACCACGACATTAAACCCTTGACCACCGCCCATCGGCGACCATAATCACGATTACGAACTTCAACCGTCCATTGTTCACAACACTTGAGTCCGTGTGTTAGATGAGGAACGAATCGATTGTTGGATTTGTTGGTGTAACGCCAAAAGCATTAGCAATCATCACAAATCCTTGTTGCAATGCTTGAGCGGATCGATTTCCTCGGTAGCTTCAGCGACATATGCTTGAGCATTGTTCTTTGTATGGAACCAATTGATTTTGTTGAGGTTGAGGTTGTTCTTGTGAAGGTGCGTTTGAAGCGATTGGTTGAGTTCTTTGGTTGAGAGGATAATTACATTGAGCATATAAGGCAAGTTGTTGATTGTCCGGTTGTATTTTGTTAGCAATTTGAGCACGGAAAATCCTTTCCCGATAAACTTCCTTTTCATGAGGCTTCAAGTAATCGTACAACAATCCATAAGTAGAATGATGCATATTCTTCGCTTGACGGAGAAAATGACATACTTCTCCCATTACGGACCAAGACTACTCGGGAACTTAGTATTCACTTTGCAATTCTTGGCATAATGATGTTGTGTTTATCCAAATCATTGATGATATCCGAAAACGATGATGATAGGACTCTAGTGTCTCTCGGGTTCAATCATGAAGTATTCATAAGCCAAGTAAATTTTGGATTCCAAATCCTCCCGATTGAGTCTGATCCTTCCATAAGAAGGCGAATATGATCCCACATTTTTGTGCGGTCTTTTGAGCATCAACACTACGAAGAATTGGGTTTGGTAATCCTAAGAGGATGTATTCCATTGCAAGTTCATACGCTTCATAGTGTAGAAGTTCAGTAGCATTAAGATCCGCAAAAAGATAGCAATGTTGATTTGTTCATCTCTTGGTGGAGCAGTTGGATCTCCGGTATAGTGACGGTAGGCATCTCAAATGGACCTTCTAAGATAACCTTCTTTAAGAACTTTCCGTGTGGCTTCTTGGATCACGAACCTAAAGAACCTTATCACCCATTGATCGTAGTTTCTGGAGTGAGCATTGGAGGTCCATCAGTGATCGACTTCATGAATTGATTGTTGGGCGCTTAAAGCTTCACACATCTTAGCAAACCAAGTGGGTTCCTTCATAGTTGTCCGTGATGGATGTTGATTGAAATCGGTTGTGTAGGGTTGAACTTGAATGCTTGGTTGTGGTTGAACCATTTGTGGTTGTGGAATAGCACCAAGTTGTGGAGTATGTTCTTGATTAAATTGTTGTTGATAAATGGCTTGTTGTTGATTCCATTGTTGATGTTGTGGAGTTAGTTGTTGTTGTTGTTGATGATTATAAGTGTGAGGAAATAGTTAGAGTATGGTGGTTGAGACATAATGATAAACTTGTGTGGTAAATATGGATCTTTGTAGTCGAATGAACCTTTGTTGATGAAGTATCCTTAGGCGTGAAAAGACAAGAACCAAGTAGCACTTATGCGTAAAACACCAAAAGTTACGCGTAACAAGAATAGTTACGTGGGATTTAGCTTACGCGTGGCGGGAAAAAAAAACTAAAGTTCTGCGTAAGCGATAAGTTAGGCGTGAAAGTTAGCGTAGGATTACCTTGTCGTGGGACTAAGTCTCGCGTAAGATGAATCTTAAGCGTAAGATTTTCTCGGCGTAAGCTTTATGCTTAAGCGTGAGATTAGGGTTTTATCCCAAGTGATCTTTTACACTTCACGATGCAAAGATATCCAAAATCGACGTTTTTTAGACTTATCCAAGTAAGAAAACACGGAATAAACGGAAAATTGAAGATCAAACCAAGGATAAAGTTATGCGTAGAATTAGGGTTTTGAAGCGTAGTTCTACTCGTAACTTTGATTCTATCAAATGTGTTTCTAAACCGGTTTTGTGTGTTGAAATAGCTTCAATAACACCAAAATAACACAAAAGTGTGAAATTTGATGATCCAAAGCACTTAAAAGCAGTTCTGCGTAGGATTACACTTGCGTGCAAAAACAAGCTTAAAAACAAGGAAAAACACGTAAAGTTCCAAACTTTTGCCAAAACCAATAGTTTAACACCTAATAACGTTGAAAGTACAAGAATCTTGGATTAAAAGTGTAAAAATCGGTTTTAAGCGAACCAAAGATGATGTTATCTTCTGGCGTAAGACCCAAACCAAAACTTCAAAAACAAACGAGTACACCCAACTATTTGGCGATTGATACCACTTGTTAGGTCACAAGTTTTACAACACAAGCTTATATAGAAGGAGATAAGGCGATTGAACAAGTAAACAAGCACACACACACACATATAGTAACCGGTTACGCGTGGGAGGTGAGTGAAAGAATAACTTGAACAACCAACCTTGAATGAAGGTTATTACAATGTATATATAGGAAAGGAGCTAGGCAACACTCCTCTCCTTCCTATTCCTTATTGGGCTTGGGCCTCGACTTATGGGCCTTCTACATAAGCGGACCTTAAACAAACATAAAGGCGAATAAAGCTACCTATACATATGAAATATAAATACTTGAAATCTTGTTTAGGAGTGATTCCAACAAAGACATTATTGTAACGTTGTCTAATTCAGTGGGAGTTACAAGATTTGTCATCTTGATAGTAACTCAGATTATTTCTAGATTTTCTTGAAATAATACATTGCGTTCAAAAATGTAGACATTCATATTCTCAAGGATAGTCATGAACGATTCCTTGATAATTCAGTGGTCCTACATCTACTTGTAATGCTTATATATATCTATGACACTATCATATTGCTCACATAAACAAACGAATGTCATGGTGTTTATATGCTATATGGTGTTGTTCTATGCACAAGTGGGAGAAGTATTAATTGTGTGCAAAAAGAACAAACACATACAAATATGATTAATGGATTCTCTTGATCGTAAGATAAGAGATTAACATTCTAATAAGATTGACTTGTTTAGAACATGTGTCAAGATTATAACATAGACTACTTTTATGTCTTATATCATTCAAATTATAGAAACACTTGAAGTTACATTTTAGGTTAAGCGAGATCTTGGCTAGATTGTAATCTCAAGGTAAATCTCCACTTGTCGTGGGATCGGGCGTGGATGTTTTTACAGTTTCTTAAGTTGGACACTTCTTGGAATGACATAAATAAATAAAGTAATACTATCTTAAATATTTATGTATTTTAGAATGACATAAATAGATAGAGTAGTTTATTAACTTGAAAATTAATTAATTGAAACCATGGTGTGGTGTTCATAATAACTTTAAATTATAGTACATGGTTATGTGTTTTGGTATAAAGTCACAAACATGAAGTCTTTCATTATTACAAAGACTTATAATATAAAGTAAGATATTATAATCATTATGTCTTTTGACTTGGTCAAATAATACTCATGTTATAAAGCATGCAATTGGCTTGAATATTCTATTATACCATTAAGTTGACTTAGTTGGTAAATAGGTAAGCCAAATGGAATAAGCTTATCTTACATATTGTTAGATTGTCTTACAATATTAATTGTAATGAAATACTGTATGTATATGGAATGTTCAGTTAGAAGAATCAAACATTTGTTATATTGTTTGATTCAAGATAACTATATCTTCCTTTCTTCCAAAAGCTATCAAGGTTAGAAAATTGAGTATTGATTGGATATACTTAATAAAACTCAAACCTAGAAGATTAATAAGACACCATTTTAGTATGGAATGTGATGAATCACATTGAGTCTTGTATTGAAGTTTTGATTTGTTAAAACTACTTATGGAGTAGGTTATTAAAGAACAAGATTTACGAACTGTCAATGTGTTTTGTAATATCCTAAAAGAAAACAATTTGGTGTTGTTCTACTTGCTGAAGTATTTGTAGATAGTCTTTAAATTACAAAAGCAAGTGGGAGTTTTGTTTAGATCTTGAAGAGATTAAAATACAATTACAAAACACATAATCTTCTAAAATACACTAGTAAATATCATGATAAGGTCAAATATGATAGACCTCAAGATGATGGAATTCTCATTCATAGATCCGCAAGGATTCTCGAGATAATTGATTGATGTCTTTGAGATATGAGTTGCGGGATCATGGTAAACTCGTTAATCATGATGATGCATTTACCTAATATTGAATTGTGGTAAATTATTCATACTATGAATGTTAAGATGCTGTCCAAAGAGATAATCAACTTTGTAAACTTGGTTTATCTTAATAAAGATGAGTTTCTTCAAAGGAAGGAAAACCCTAGCGGTTTAAATTCTTTGTGTAGAAATCATATGGACAAAATTGTACATGTGTTTAATGCATGGCTTGTGATAAGATTATTAATCCCACTTAAGCAATTAATTGTGATTGAATATTCTTTCCTTGGCATATTAAATATATAATGATTATGATTGTCATAATTATTTTCATTGATATGAAAAATGACAATTGAATATTAAAACTATTTCTTGTGTGATTGCTTTTGCGAGGACGATAAGCAATCGAAAGGAGTTTTATGAATTCACATAATCTTTGGAAATGTACAAAAGGCAAGAATCCATGAATGGATATATGCATGAATCTAGGAGATGATTCTTATGTTTAACTATTAAATCCAAATTTTGGTTTAAAATTAAAATAAGATAATTTCTAAGTATTCCTGAAAGCTAGTGGGAGTATTATGTTTATTTTATTTAAAATCTTATATGATGTGGGTAGTAACATTCCATCTAAGATAAAATGTTAAGTTCTGGTTTGGAATGGAACTTCACATGAAAGATTTAGAAAATAAGACATACAACCTTGAAATATATGTTTATTATTAATAGACATGTGCGGATAAATAAATGAGTCTAAAAGAACATGATATATCATTTGTAAAATGGATATGTAGAACATGAATAAAATCTTAGTTTGACACAAGGATTTTTCATGAACATCATGTGATTGTTGTATCATGCTTGAAGGCAAGATGATTTGACAACATTGATATCTAATGAAGTTATTAGAATGAATATTCTAATAGAATATGTTTGAATCTAGAATTACATTCCTTAGCCTGGATTTGCTCTCAAAATTCTATTGATGAGCAATACAGCAATGGTTGCGTAATTGTCATAGCCAACAAACTTGAAAGTTTGGAAGGCATCAAACATTACACTGTAGATATTGAAGTTTACGAAATTTTTTAAAGAGCATATTGTTGTTTGTATACAATGATGCTGGTATAATTGAGATGACACTCAATACTAGTCATGGGAGGATTTCATCCTTATGGATGGCCATGTGAACTAGTTGTGCTCAACTAAGAGCATGGTTGCATTATACAATAAAGAATAAGAATACTTTAAACTTTAAAATGTTTGAAAGTTTGATTGTCATAAATTAGTGGTTGAGGATGTCACACTTTATGAAATATTATGTGGCAATATCAAGATATTTTGAATGCACACATACAAGAACTTCACTAGTTGAATTCTTGAAATAAGTATTCTCAAAATTCCAATAGATCAAAGTTAGTTGAAATTATGCCTTGTCAACAAGTATGATTGTCATTACTTGAGGCATAATTCATTAACAAGTATTATCATGCATTGATCTATTTAGTATTTGGATAAGGGATGTTATGAACAAATATTATTTAAATGAAATAAAATATTGGTTATGTTTATTTTTTAATATTATATCCTATATTTGCATGTTTAATCCGTGAATAACTTATGTTATTCTAAAAGTCCGTTGTCGATCAATGATGTGGGAATGTCATTGAATTAAGACAAATCTGAGTTTTGGTAGAATATACTTTAAGTATATTGATGCGTGGGACATGCCAAATTCACATGATATTCAATGAATTGAATATAGGACAGATCCCAACTTTACATGATGATACTTTATGGATCTTTGTCATTAAGTATATCATGAAGTGTTTATCCTCAGACTTGAGATACCAGATAACTGTTATGAATGTAGTGCACTTGTGTAAGATAGTCTAACGCTATCCGTGGCGGTAGTTATAAGGGCTATTTTCGGAAGTGTTACAAAGTTCATGAGTTATGTTTGTAGTCAAGAGAATTTGTTCCTTTGAATTTGTTTCAAAGCATAATACTATATTTGGGCCCTCGTAGGATTGGCAAGATGTTTGTAAGGCCTTACCCAAGATCTATCTCGGAATATGTTCGATGATTTGGTAATCTTGTTCAATCGAAATACAACGAACAGAATATTAACTTATGAAATGACTTGATCCATATTCATAGTTAATGTAGTATTAGTAACAAAAGGATAAGTAAAATGATGAATCATTAAATGGTTTTTTCCAGGAGACCATACTCGATTTGATCTGGGGGCATTGGCGTGTGAAAGCTAGACTAACCAATGTCATTACTATATTAAGTAATATCCAAGTGGGAGCTGAAAGGTTTATGGATAATTATTAATATTAGTATGACCGGATTCGAACTCGAGACTTCGGGATTGCACATATTACGTATGAGAGTTGATGTTAATAATTAATATATAAAATGTTATTATTAATTATTAGTCACGAAATAAAACATAACGATAGTTAAATATTTAATGAGGTTTGGTTAACGGTCGTTAAATATAAACTACGAGGACTAAGAATGAAATTAGTGGACAAGAAGGATCCGGAATCCCTTTGGGATGGCTTGGCCGGTCGTGGGCTACCCAACCCAAGGAGGTGGGATTTCTTGGTCACCAAGTTTTGAGAAACTATAAATACAATCCCTTGTATTCATTATTCTCCTAACCTTGGATCACCAATATACCTAATTTCTCCTCTTCTCCCCTCTTTCTTTTGTGGCCGGTCGAACACCCCTCACCATAAGGGTTTCGATTTTGCTTAACTAAAGAAACAAGTGTTTGGTTTTATTTGTGATTCAAGGAACTAGCTTTTCATCAAATCGCTATTAGTACGTGTGTAGAAGAACGAAGGACAAGCACGCTGAGCTTGTAATCTTGGTGGTCGACTTTTGGTTGGGTCGAATTATATAAACCCTAATGTTAGGGTTTTGGGTTTTGTTCTTGTTCTAATCATCGTTTGATTCTTGAATTGCTAAAAAGGTACGCACTTTCTTGTTCGGTTAATTACTTACATATATTATTCCTATTTACTTCCGCTGCATGCTTTGATGATGTTATTTGTTTTATATAATTGTTATGAGTATAAAATCCCAACACTAGGCTCAATATCTCTCGTAGAGGTATGGAGATTGATTCTATCCTTTGTCAAAGTTGTGGCAAAACGGTGGAATCTACAAGCCATATATTTTTTGCTTGTATGATAGTGAGAGAGCTTTATCGTAAGATTTCTATTTGGTGGGATTGCAACTTCGTAGAGGTGTTTTTGTTCAAGAAATGGTTGGATTGTATTTCTAATCTTTGAAGTCATTATAACCTTAAACAATTGGTCTAATAAGTTTGATATATTATGTGGTGGTTTGTTTGGAGTTTTTGTAACAAATCTCTTTTTGGTTCAGGTACTCCTTCGAAAGTGGCTCTATTCGATGATATAATGGCTCATTTTTTTATTGGTGTAGATTTAGATGCAAGGCTTCTTTTAGTCGGGTCGATTGGCTTAAAAATCCTTATCTTGTTTCCTTGTAATTTTTTAGCTCCTTGCTTGCTCTTTAATAAAATTTATCATTAAAAAAAATCTACCATGAGTTACAAATTTTCCTAACCCTGATATCAATATAACTTCGCCTACAACTCCCAATTTCCTTGCGCCTACAATGGAATTTGGCGGACAATCCATGAGGCCTATATTACCCATTCCTTCAATGGCTCGATTCATCCACACCTCATTATCCCATGTTCGAGTCTTTTGACTTTAAGGGCATTCCTCATAACCATTTAGCCTTTTAGCAATTTTTTGCTACTTTTGATCCAACACCCTATCAACAAGCCATAAAGGATGGTGGTTGGATGAGGCCATGAGTGTTAAGCTTGCAACTTTAGAGAAAAGTGAAACTTGAAGTCTTACTAATTTTCCCTGAGGCCACAAACCTATTACCTCTAAATAGGTATATAAGACCAAATATAATCTAGATGGTAGTGTAGAAAGACTTAAGGATAGGTTGATTGTGATATGTTTTAATCAACAAAAAGGTTTGGATGTTAAGCACACATTCTCTTATGTAGCTAAATTGGCTAATGTTAGACTATTGATTGCTTTAGCAACTGTTAAACAATAGTTTTTTCATCAATTAGACATCAATAATGCTTTCCTTCATGTTTATATTGATGAAGAGGTTTATGTTAGCTTGAAAAAATCGACCAATGCTCTTATTAAAAATGGAACTTGGACTCTTGTGCCACGACTCACCGATACCAACATTATTCGCTGCATGTGGCTTTTCCGTCACAAGTATTTAGCTGACGGCACCTTGAGTCGTTACAAGGCTCGACTAGTGGCCAATGGTAGTACTCAGATAGAGGGGATTGATGTAGATGAGACTTTCACTTGGTAGTGAAACCGGGAACTATTCGGACTAGTCTCGGTTTATTCGCTCTTGACATTGTCCGATTCATCAACTTGATGTCAAGAATGCCTTCTTACATGGTGACCTATCCGAAACTGTTTATATGCATCGACCTCTCGAGTTTTGGGACTCTGTGCATCCCGATTATGTATGTTTACTGCAACGGTCTTTGTATGGGCTTAAGCGGCCCCTAGAGTTTGGTTTTAGCGGTTTGCACCTTATATCAATCGGGTTGGGTTTTCATAGTCCTTGTGACTCATCTTTATTCATATCTGAGACGGGGGAAAGATAAGGCTTATTGTTATTATATGTTCATGATATTGTACTCACGGCTTCTTCCGATAGTTTGATGCAACAAATTATTGGATCCTTACATCGAGTTTGCTATGATGCATCTAGGTCCACTTAGTTATTTTCTAGGTATCTCTGTCACACATGATTTTTCGAGGTTGTTCTATCTAAGAAGAAGTATGCTATTGAGGTTGGAGAGAGCACATATGGTTAATTGTAATCCCGGGACTCACTGACACCGAGTCTAAATTGGGGATGGTGGTGATCTGTATCGATCCTACTTTATATCGAGTCTTGCAGGTTTTCTTAAGTATCTCACTTTTACTCGCCCGATATATCGTATGCAGTTCAAGGTTTGCCTTCATATGCATGGCCTCGAGAGCCTCATTTCTCGGCTCTCAAACGGATTTTGGTATGTTGTGGTACCTTAGACTACGGGTTTTAATTTTTGTTTCTTCTACTTCATCATTGGTTGCCTATTCGATGCGGATTGGGCGGGTTGCCCTACCACTAGGAGATCGACTTTAGGCTACTATGTTTTCTTGGCAACAACCTACTATCTTGGTCTTCTAAATGACAACCGACTCTCTCGTTCTAGTGCGAGCGGTATGGTGGGGTTGCCAATGTTGTTCTTTGAAACATGTTGGTTACTGAATTTACTTGAGAGCTACACACTCCGTTATCTTCCGCTCACGCTTGTCTCTTGTGATAATGTTCTGCGAGTCTACTTATCTTGTAATCCGGTTCGACATTAGCGTCTGAAGCACATAGAGATTGATATTCACTTTGTTAGAGACTTGGTTGCCGGGTCGGGTTTGGGTCCTTCATGTTCCTTGGCGTTATTAGTATGCAAATATTTTCACAAAGGATTACTAATAACGCCTAAATTGAACATGTTTTTAGTTGCGTTATTGTTGGTTTTGTGCATGTTAATCGGCTATATTCACTCATAATCATTGCAAAAGTGCAAAAGATGCGTGTGTGTAAGTATATGTAGCGGTATCACAAATGATGAAGAAATGAAGTTTTATGCGTTTGGAGAATTCCCAAGGAAGGAAGTCGAGCAAGGAAGGTTTTGGACTAAATGATTAGGAAGCGCAATGATTTCTAAGTATCTCTGACAAGGAAAGATCAAGTTTCGTCTTGGAAATCATCAGCGAAAACAAAGAAAGAGGCGCAAACCAAGAAAGTCAACAAAAGTCAAAACTGAAGCATCCAGCCGTTCGGTCGTAACCCGTAACCGGATCGGTTGGGAATTGGTCAAAAGGCAACCGATCCGGTTGCAAGCGTAACCGATCCGGTTGCATGGACTGGAGTTACACAAAACGCATTTAATGTTGCCTTAACTCCCCATAATCATTGGAGGCCGATCATTTCTTAATATTAACTTGTTGGGAGCGTTTTGGCGGTTAGTAAAGTCTCTTTGGCTATATATTGAACCTAGACATAGTTTACTAGGGTGACACAACCCAAAGTGTGATAGTTTACACCAAAACTATTACCAACCATTTTATTCATCCCAAAGTCTAGTATTCACCGAAAAACGTCCGGGAGGTTGGAGAGCAATTCTCATCCATTGTTTTGGTTATTCGAGTTATCTGATTAAGCTAGGTGATTGGAGGCTTGTGGTTGCTATAAGCCACGGTTTCTAGTTCTTGTAATTGCAAAAGTTTAGGTATTCTATGAACTTTGTTATGGATTACTATTCTCTTGAGTTATTGGAATTACTTTGTTATTTCTTGTGTTTTGTTATTATTATCATGGAGTAGTTTTGGATATACTTGTGTGTTAGGATGTAGAAATCATACTAGTGTTCTCATATGTGATGCATGTATATATGATCTTGTTTAAATGAGTTTGTTGGAAAAATACTAGTCTTGTTTGATTTGTTGGTAAAACATGTTTTAAGAAAAGGACCGAAAGGATTTCTCTTGTGTTTTATTCCAAAAGTTAAGTGACAAACTAGTATGGGGATATGGTGATTGACAACCACCATGTTTACTTATTAAAACAAGACTAGAAACATTTTCATCACGAAGGTCGAAAGATTCGTAAGAACGAGTTTATTAAGAACATTTACAAACAAATTGATTTTCTAAAGGATAATCATTAGAATAAGGACGAAAAGGATTACCTATATGTTTTGTTCTTAGAATGATTTTTGCAAACATAAACCATGGTTGGAAATCATTTGCTTATGATTTGTGCATCACATCAAGAGTTTACACCAAGCCTTCATTAACACTTACTATGATTGCCTATAGACTACACAAAAGTATATATATTTCTTATTATTGATTTTCACTATAACATCACTTTTTTGAGAAAGCCATGACAAACCTTTCTTGCTACCAATCTTTTTAAAAACAGTTTCAAATACAAAATCCCTTGGGTCGATCTCGACTTACCCACCTTTGCTATCGCGAACGAGTATACTTGCTCGTATGTGTTTATAGTATTAGACGGTTAAATCGTGTTTATAAATTTTTAAAACTTGCATCACGGTAACCACCATCAAGTTTTTGGCGCCGCTGCCGGGGATTTTGAATTTCTAAGCAATTTGATTTTGTTCATTTTCTGTATAATTGGTAGTTCTGAAACTGGATTTTGTTAAGAGATAAAAAAAAAGTTTTTGGTTAGAAGCTAATCGATTCGGTTGCTCCTGCAACCGGATCCGGTTAGTGCTCTCGGAAAATTTTTGGTATTTTGATTTTTATAGTTTTAGTTTATTCAGTGATTTGTGTTATAGTTTATAGATTAATTTTTATCATTTCTGATTTTTATAGATTATATCTATGGATTGTTTATGTTTTTCTTAGATTTTTAGCTTTTCTTTTATTTTTATTAGTTTTAGTTTTATTTACTTTCTAGATAATTGTTTTAATTTCAGTAATTAGAAGTAGTTAATCTTCAGTTTCTATTGTTTTAGTAATCTTAATGATTGGTTTAACAGAATTAGTTAATGTAGTTTTCATTTATTAGCTTAATTAATGATGCAGGTTTTACTGACCATGTTTTAATATTTGTAATTACTCGTTATACCTATGGTCTACCCTGATGCACTAACGGGCAGTGTACCCGGTCGTGTGTAGCGTAGTATTCGGTAAAACCGAGGTCGTCCCAAGAGCTAAGAGGATCGAAAATTAACTTAAGTCTATGTCACGATTTTTAGATGGTTTAGATGTTGAAATAATAAATTAACTAATAAGACAATAAAGCAGATAAAGGCAAGAGATGTGATCAATGAGGGAGAGTGATGGTAACCTAGTCAATCCTCTTAGCTAGTTATGTCTACGTCTACCTACTTCCAATTACTTCAGGTGGGGTCAAATTCGAGAGGACAACATTTGGTCAATTCGCCCTAACCTATCAGCAAAGATGCCACCACAGGAGAAATCAGGCGCACCGTCATAAGTCCTGTTGTTCTGGTCTCCTAGCTAAGTCATTAAGCACCGCTACACGCTAGATTTTAAATAGTGAGTGCCCGGCCGTTAGGAACTTAGACACTACACCCCAATTCTTAAGTTCATCCAAGCGATAGGTGATCGGTTGGTCAAATCGCACGGTAGAAAGGGTCGTCGGTTGGTCATATCTTACCCTTCCGTCTCATTCCGCTCACCTAGGGTCGGTTGGTCATATCTCCTAGGCAATTGGCCTCTATCGCCATTCAAAACTACCGAACCAAGGGTGACTACCAAAGAACTATGCATGCATACACTTAGAAATAATTGTACGGAAGTAAAGGTAAATGCAAACAAAACAACTAAGGAATCATAACTAGGCTAGCACCAAAGGGTGCTTAGCCAAACATCTGATAAATTAATCCAACAATAAAGAATAAAACATGAATAGAATTAAACATAATGTTTGATACAAATTACTTGATGTAGAGCTAATAATGATGATGATTGCGAGTGAATTCTTCCTTCAAAACTGGCTTCGGACTGCTGGAAAATGCCCTGGAGTGGTGCCCTAATCGACCCCTAAGAGAGGGGTGAAGAGAGATAGTCAAAAATGCAGATTTAGGGATGTATTTATAGGCCCCGACATGGTTACGGCGTAACTAAATTTATTAGTTACGTCGTAACTAAAGTTACGTCGTAACTAAAGTTACGTCGTAACTAAAGTTACGCCGTAACTACAAATGTAATTACGCCGTAAATATCATACTTCGTAGTTTTTGTCATCCATTCTAAATCTTGAAACTTATTTGCATTAGATGGCGCTTTTGGCCCGATCGTTCTTTTCATTTATATTTTAGTCCATGAAGTAAATAAACTTCATATAAGTTGTCACCTTAGGTCCCCGATCGTACTTGCTATTTTTACTTTTCATCCTCGGGTAAATATTATCTTCATTTAGCCACGGGACTTCAACTCCTTAGCGCCCAAGTAATTAATTACGGCGTAACTAATTATCCGAGTTACGCCGTAATCCTTCTTCATCTCATACTTATCCCTCCGAAATAATCTCTACGGCGTAACTAAATTGCAACTTTACGTCGTAACCTTCACAAAAATAATTACGACGTAACCATAAGAATTGGGCCGTATCCTTAAAAGCTCATATTTACGCCGTAACCTTATTAGCTAGTTACAGCGTAATCTTCACATAAAATCCAAAGGCCCTCGTAAATCAATCTTCAGAACATATACTTGGCCTTTTACTACTTATTTTCTGCTCCAACGCCTCATTTATCACGAAATGCAAATATAAACGAATATGAAAGAATTAAGTACCATATTAATGCAAATGAGGCCATAAACACGGAATTTGATATATAAAGATCGAGCTAATTTGATGTTATCAAATATCCCCCACTTGAATCCTACTTGTCCTCAAGTAGACCCTTTAAATAATTCTTAAAAGATATCTCCGGGATTAATTGGAAGTTCGAGTTTAAAAATCACCTAAGCTAGAAAATTCCAAACCGAGCACCTCACGAAAGGAATTGAAATCACACTCTCTCATAATTCACGTGTTTAATATTTTGGGGTGATCACTCAACCGCTAGTCATGGCGAGTATTCTATCATAGGCTTGGCAAAGATACTAATCTCCACCACTAGAGTCTATAGATGCGGCTATTCTAAAAGGCAATGGGTTGACACAACATAGGCTTATGGGGTTATTTTGTCATTACTAACGAGCTACGGCGAATGGGACAAAACCAATGATACATGACCAAATCCATGGCCAAGACACCAATGATTGCTCGCTTCCTCACTTAAGCTCGATTCATGACTAAGGGTAGGATAAGACATGGGAAATTTTAAATGGGTGTAAATAAAAGACACGAAACAAATAGATTCCTAAGTCCACAACACCCCACCACTAGTCGCATTCAATCTCATAGCAAAATCGAGGGTCAAGAGTCAAGGGTCTTGATACAGTCAATGCATATAAAATGTAGCGTAGTGCCTCATAATCTCCATAAACTAGGCAAATAAATGCATTAACTCGGCCTTTATCATCAATGAAAAAGAATATGCTATATAAAAAAAAATTAAAATTTGGGTAATTTTAACACATTTTCAACCAAAAAATTATAAAATCAACCATTTCTATCTCCCACCCCCCCACTTGAAATCTACAATGTCCCCATTGTACGAATATTGATTAAAATTTGAAAGGCGAGATAAAAAGGTTTGGGTTTCTAATTTTATCCGTAAGACAAAACGGATTTGTAAAAGTTTGCGCCTAGTTGAACAAGGCATGCTTTTTTTTCATCATTTTTTTTTTATTTTTTTATGCAAGACAAGGTATACATGTATATAAACGATACGAACATAAAAAGCATCCCCCCACTTGAGATCAACTATAATCTAAACCCGATTTTCTTCCACAACCCTTTATTCAAAACTCGCGACTTTCACTAGTGGAACCAAAATTAACCAACAGGCCTTGACCATGGACATAAGGAAACTATAGGGTAGGCTAGGCGATGGGTGTAACGAAACATATATAGCGTGAACAAAATGAAAGGAAAGGCTCTGAAAGGTGTATCTAGGGGTATCTTGCACTAATGGAGAGTGCAACAAACATGGTTTAACAGGGGAATTGACTAATCGATGTGAAAAGTCAATATACACAATACATATGTGGGCTATTTGGGTTTAATCCTAAAATTTCCTTTTATCCTAGCTGCACCGATCACACCAAGTTACCTCAATGTAATGCTCATGATAATGGTCTCGAAAAGATATACAAAGCCAAGTTCTAAAGTCTACTACGACCAAGACACTCATTTTATGGAATTATGTATAAGGGGAAAGCGGAAGGGCTTATCCTCACACAATGGAAATATAGGGTAGGTGTGCTCGGTCTAGATTAATCCATTAAGTATTGAAAAACATGTCAAAATTTTAGTAATGAAACATTTTCATCAAAACTAGAAAAATAAGGGCACATAAAATCAAGCGGTGTCTATGTCTAATCCTTCCTCCCACTTGGGTCATACTTATGCATATAAATGAAATATAAGAAGGGTTAGAATTGGAACAGAAACTCCCTGGATTTGCTCGGCATGATCGAGACACACGAACAAGCGTGTCCCGCTTTGAGATTCATGAGCAAACTTTAATAACTGAATTCACTTAAGACAACCAAACGCATCATACTAGAAAACAACAAGCAATAAAAGAAAAGAAAAACCTAACTCACTTCGTAGGAATCACGGTTGCATTTAGCATATGCAACAAGCCTTTTAAACCACTTGGTGTCCCAGTGGACGAGTGAAGTCTCGTGAGGGTTTACAGAACACACCCACAAAGTTCATTTAAAATACTAATACAAGGTTATTGTGTTTTAAAATGAAAGAATTAAAGCAAAGGAAGGTTACGTCGTAACTCTTATGAGGAGTTACGCCAGTAACTAGCAAACTTGACATAAACGCAAAGCGAGTGGTTACTGGCGTAACCACGGAGATGGTATTACCGTAATTATTAATGCGTCAAGAATTACGCTGCTAAAAAGTTGGTTACTGGCGTAATCACTAAGATGAGTTACTGTGTAACTCTGTCGAATCGAAGAACCGCGCAGCAATTACTTCCTCGTTTCTGCAAAATGGTTAGAAAACACAAAACCTAACTATACTAATAAAATGAAAAAGAAAAGATAGGCATGGGGTGCCTCCCACGCTTGTTTTGTTTGAGTCACGAGCTTGACTCCACCCTTATTTACTACGTAAAGGGTGTTCATCCCTTCACTTGAAATCAAGTGCGGGTGAAAATAGCAATAAACATCATGAGGTGTGAATTTGCTATGGGATGGGGAAATGATGAATTATAGTCATACCTCGAGAGAAGTCATTTCCCACTTACCGGACCCATGTTCATTGACGGATTAGAGGATTGGCTTGTTCCATGTTGTTGTTGACTAACTTTCTTCAAAACCATATTCGTTTCATCAACTGCCAGATGTGCCCTTTCGTCCATAGAAAATGATGAAGGATCTTTATAAAGCGGTTCCTCGAGCTCCTTCACATCTTTAGCAGGGTCGCATTCGGCTTCTTTGTCAACCACGGAAATATTCAAAATCTCATCTCCGAATTCCTTTATAAGCTTGTTCAACACTGGGTTGGTAGTTGGTGCTACAGAACAGTCATTGGCAGGTGTGATAGGTGTAGGATCGTATATTTATTGTGTTTGATGATTCGGGTGGTCTTGGATGATCAAAATACATGTTTTCCATTTTAGAGAGAAAGTAGAGAGAGGGTGTTCTTGCTAGAGGTTTACACAAAGGAATATTAGATTATGAGAAGCACCACCCTTCCATGGATGGAAGGGTATTTATACTTACACAATACACGACCTCCTATCGGCCTGTGGATCGGTATCTGATGGGTAAAGACCGTCCTTCCTCTCGGTGTTACACTACGCTAAACTAAACTAATAACTAACTAATAAAACAAAAAATAACGTAACTAACGATTTGTCTACGAGCTAACTTATGCTAGATAACACTTGGGGTGACCGACTCTTTACTATGGAATTTTCTAATTCCTAACAATCTCCCCCTAAGGGAGGTCACCCCATGTTTTACATTTCGAATCCTAGCATTCTATTCTTGACTTTGTTCTTGAGCTCGTAGACTTCAATTCTTCAATTCCGCAATCTTTGTGCTTTAGCAATGACTCTTCATAGTCCGCATATTTTGTACTTTTAGTGGAGGCCTTTAACTGATCCACATCTTTGATGATCTTCGAGCTTTCTTTGAGATCATCAGCCACAGTAAATCTCTGGATCACCCTTTGTTGTGTTGCCTTCATGTGATGTTGTGACTTTTGGACCGACATGCTCACACATTTGGATCATGACATCTTTCCATCAGAGTAGCGGAAGCCTTACTGGTTCATGATATTTGCAGCAGCGTAGCAGAAGCATAGTATAAAAATATCGAAACCGAGTTATGTAGATATGCACCAGTCATGATTTCTTCAATTAAGTGTGGTTCTTTGTGAACATGCGGCATTGGATTGACTCCTCAATTACGATCATTACGCAATCGTTGGGGTGTACCTACATCTGACGAGTTAGCAATAAAAGCGCACGAAAGTGTCTTTGATCACTTCGTTGAATTGAGGTACACGCCCACGGTTCCCCGCTGATCGGTACAAGTACCGCTTGTGATCGGTAGGATTCCTAAGAATCTTCTTGTGGGGTTTCGCGGTTCTAGCTGTTCTCAAACCGAACATCTCAAAGAAGACAACACGGGTGAGTGAACCAACGAATAGAAATTCACCGATTGATGAAAAGAGATTTGAAAACAATCGTGTATTGCTCAATAGAAATTGTTTTTGCAATACAACGAAGGTTTTAGTGAACATCAATTATCAATCATAAAACACCTTTGATTTGAAATGTCCGTACATGGTCGATTTGCTAAAGAAAAGATTTTAAGCACAAAGACCGGTTTTCAAAGGTATCCTTCAATCCACAACTGAACCAGATTGATTCAAGAGATTGAATTGCCCCATTGTTTCGCTTCGGTTGTCACATGGTTGATCTATAATAAATCTCACATGCCACCTACCGGGAGCTTGTTTGATGTTGGCTCGAAGGCTTTCCATCTTCATTTTGAATATGTACACATCACTCGGATGTTACGGCAATACCACAAGGATAATGCGTGGGACTCAAGATATAATCTCTTTCCACATTGTGTGAAACAGAGAGTCTTCATTGAAAGTGTCCTAATGAGATTTATTGATGATCTCGTAGCTCTAGACTCAATATGTGCATATTTGGATCTGTGTCGGGAGACTAGGAGAGGTCTCCTTCTTCAATATCAACAATCTCTAAGAGAAAGTCGATAGATAATGTCGGTTCCCGTGAGAATGAAACATGCCCTTTTAAGAGGAACTTGAGTAGCTTGGGAAGTTTAGGTGCGGTCGTCACCGGGTCCATAACGTCTTGTCTTCAATACCGGCGTTACCTTAGTAACCACCGGTAGCATATGTATTGAACCCGGTTTACGCCCTAAGGTTGAATTGATGGAGGCTATTTCTTTTCACCCTTTTACATTCGGTTCTTTTCATTCTTCAACCCTTAAGTGCTTACCGAGACTTCATAACTAGAACCTTGTTGGGTTTATTCAAGTACTAGCTACTCTCGATCCGCACTCTTCCCATTTCTCATTTTCTCCTTTTTCAATATACCTAAAGACTCTACACTATCTAGTGGATTGTCCTCGGTAGATCCCTCCGACTCTGGCGGGATCGTGGGAACGAATACCGACCTAACCATCCTTATAACACCATCATAAAGTAAAATGGTCGGTCTTTTGGTACAGTTCATTCTTCCTTGAAACCAATTGAAAAATCATTTGGAAAAACAATCAAGGTACTTGTGATACGAGATCAAAGCATTTTGTACCTTAATAGTTTTGATCATTTAGAAAACCTCCCCCTCAACATGTGCGTATGATTTAGAAATTGTTTAGCACAAGGAGGCAAGAGGACTTTGAAATATTTTCTTTGATCACAATTTTCATACGAAAAAGCCATTTGATTTTCTTTGGTAAATTCTCCCCCTCAATATGTGCATAGGATATTTGAAATCATTTTTATCACATAGAGGCAAGAGTTCTTTTGAAGCACATCCACGATTACAAAAGCCATTTAAGAAACCATTTGAAAACTCAATCAAGGTACATTATGTTAAAACATAAAAGCATTTGCTCCTCGATAGTTTATTTTCTTATAAAATGCTCCCCCAATATATGCTTCGAGATTCGAAAGCGTTTAGCACATATGAGAGAAGCGACTGCACAACCGAAATCAAAACGATCAATTTTATCAAATTTCATTATTAAATCACAAATTCTCCCCGATCAAAAATATCAAATCCTTTAAGATTTTGGATCCCAAGTGATTTAATTAGGTTTAGAAAACATGGGAGAAAATGTGGCCTTGTTTAAATACTCATATGGTTTATGGATAAATCCTCCTCCTCAACATGTGCATTGTGTATTTGAAATTGTTTGGCACATGGAGTAGGAGTGCCTTTAAAGGACTAAAACCAATTCCATTTAACACATATTTGATATTTAAATCACGATCTCTCACCCGATCGAAAATTTCAAACCATTTGAGATTTGTGATCCCAAGTGATTTAAATAATTTAGAAAATTTTGGGGAAAGGCGTGGCAAGATTCAATTTTGAAAGATGACGAGATATGGATCATTTTAAGACATTAAAGATTGTTAGTGTCAAGTATGATAGTTTTAAGAGATCTTTTAAGTAAAACAAAACAATTTCACAATCAAACAAGAACAGAAAAAATTTCATTTTGAAAGACCTTGATTCTAAAGAAAATCATACCATAACATAACATTAAATCTTTAGATCACCACATTTTAACGTATAAACCGGAACTTTTATGAAGATACATCGTTTGAAAATATTTTATTTTAAATCACTCTCCCTCAATCCATGATGAAGTCAATAATTGAGTGACTTAGGTTTTGATAACATAAAGTCCGGTGATTTTCAAAAATTAGTCCAATATATTTTCAAAACAATATTTTCCATTTTCAAAACAATTTAATCAAATTATTCAAAATTGTTTTAAAAATGGTATCTCGCATAAAGATATATTAGTGGATGAGAAGCTTTTGTTGTTGTTCTTTGAGGTTGGAAGAAAAACCGTCTGGCGATGCGGTGAGACTTCTTCTTACGTTGTATTTTGAATGCCTAGCGAGGTCAAATTAAGCTCCGTTTCTTCAATCAATTAGAAGAAAACCATCTGGCGATGCAATGAGACCTCTTACGTTACATTTATGCCAACTCTCTATAGAAGTCCAATTAAGCTCCGTTTCTTCATTTGTCAACCCAAGATATAGTTACCCTTTCCTTCGGCATCCAATCATCTTCAATTGTGGGATCCGGATCGGAACATTCTTTTATACCAATATACCGCATACGTTAGTGAACACACATACAAATATATGGTGGTCGACATCACCCAAACAACAATCGACTAATAAAAGTCAATGCAACATATCAATCGGATCATATAAATGTATAGGAATAATGTGTTCATCAAACTCTAATCATCTAATCCTAGCAATCATATCCTAGGCACCTAGTCCTTCAACATAGGTTAACATCAATTGTAATTAAGCATATTAGGATAATTAAGAAAGCTCGTTAGATGATGTAGATTTGAAAAAACATTATCCTCCTCAATCCATGACTTATTTTATGAAAAGTTTAAAAGCTACCGAAGTCATTGATTGAGTTTTCAATTTTAAAAACTCGAATCGATTGTTTTAAAAGCAACTCATTTACCACCATTTTTGAAAACAACAAATATTTTTCGAAGAATTTTAGACGGAAAACATTTGTGTAGGAGCAACAGATCCTTGACATACTTTCCTCATATTGTTTTAGGATAAGTGCACGAAATTTGTGAAAACGTTTAAGCGTAGCACTTTCCTTCCTTTTAAGAGCGGGTTGCTATCCGAAATGATATCAAGCCATGGTTTAAGCACGAGTTCTGATCTGAAGTAACGCAAGCCATGATTTGAGACATGTATTGAAAAGAATATTTACACCTCCTGCTCGAACTTCATCTATGGTCCCGTGCCATTATTGAATGACATTTCTAAGACCGTAGATGTTATCGATACCAGAAGACATGTCATGAGAAAACATATTTTTGGTATTTTTGAAATTTTCTGATTTTTATGGGTTTTTGTTGGTTTTATATTTTTCTATTTTCTTTTTGTTGGTTTTATATTTTTGTATTTTGTTTTGCTGGTTTTATATTTTTGTATTTGGTTTTAATAAATATATACAAAGATAGAATGGATGATATAGTTAAAGAAGATGATGATACGAGTACCGAGATAAGGATATCGAATGACCCGTTGTAGAAGATAGAAGTCATCATCCCTAAAACTTTCACCACCAAAGCTTCCGAGGCTCTTGCATTGAAGAAAGAAATTGAACCATCCGAAAGTGAGACTCGCAGCTTCCCCAAACCGAAGATCCATTAGGTGAGTAGATTGAAGCTTTCTTTCAAGCTTGCCTTAGCCGGTGCACGAGAAGCACACCATTATCATAAATCCTGCCGCTCCTTTTAAGAACGATAATCGACATCCTCCGTTCGGGTTATATCATCAAGACGAACAACAAAGAACGTATCATCTCACGAATAAATAATCTTCTCAAATTTCTTTTCACCAATTACAAGCGATCCATTCCAAAAGGTGTCTAGAGAACAATTCCCCAAGTAGTTGAATTGATGCGATCGGTCTCTTTGTATAATGCTCAAGAAATCTCCCAAATACACATCATGAGGGGAATGAAAACACCTCCCCATGTTCACATTTTTCTTCCCTGATGATCGTGTATGAAGCTCAAGTATCCGAAGTATACCAATACATAAGGAATGAATAAGCGAAAACATTGAAGAAGCGGCCAAGTCATCGATTATCTCTCGGATGACAATCTCTGCGGATGTCAACTCCAAATAAGTGATTATATCTACGAATCACCGATTAAGCACTCAAGTGAAACATCCGAGCATCCCCAATGTACACAATCTCTCCCACGATCATTGCGATACCATCGAAATCACCACACACTAGTGTACCTCTTTTATCTTCGAAACTTTCTAACATCACTTCCCACGTAGATGAAATACTAACACTAAACGCCTTGATGAGTAAAACCTTGAGTTTCTCTGCGGTCATGACATTTGTTTTCCTGGATATCTTCAATTACTTAGAAGAATTAAGTTCATCAAGTTTACTCGCCATGAGTCAAACCTTGAGTTTCTCTCTGTAATAACATTTGTCTTCCGGGATATCTTCAATTTCTTAAAAGTATTAAGTACATCAAGTTTACTCGCGTTTAGATGCTTGTCTCCTTCCCTTTCTACGGTTTTGATACTTGAATCGACAACTCTTGAATGCCCAAATACTTGAAATTTGTTGAGAAGATCGCTTGAAGTCTTTGTGAGAATCAACATGTTGAATAATGTGAGCAAATCTAATTGGGATTAAATTTGACGATCACATTCCCCAATTAGTGCTCTCCCTAGACCGACAATCTTTTGATAAATGCCCAGATTAAGAAGAAGTCTTTAGATCATTAAATGCAACTCGCCTTTAGACTTCTAACATATAGCAAGAAATGTAGAGCGATCGTAGACTCGACCTTCTTCAAGATTGTCCAGTTGGGGAATAGATAATTAACATCTTCAACTCACACCAAAAAGCATCCCACCAAAAGCATCCTAATTAACACATCTTGCAAATCCCTTAACTAAAATCCTCCCAATCAAACAAGAATAGAAAGATGTTCATCAAGGAAATCAAGAATCGGGCCAAGAACGAACACACAAGATGGTAACACCAAACTACCAATCACATCAAACAAGAACAGAGATTGTTCGAATCATCATGTTGATGTATACGTGAAGCATTAACCGGAAGCACTTTGTCGATAAACTCATCAATCCAAGTGAAGATGTCAACCAACGGCTCTTAGAAGAAAAACTCCATGTGAAGATAACCCGATAAGAAGAGGCTCGGTTCTTACATGAGTTTAGAGCCGTATGACCATTTATATTCTCAAATATCAATCAACAATGCAAAAATTCACACTTCTTCTCCCCAAGAATTGCATACGGAGATGCCATTCTTGACTAAATAAGTGAAAATCATCCGAATGTTCTATTCACACTTCTCTCCCGCAAAATCAAAGACATGATGTCGCCATCTTCATTATAATCGAGCAAGTGGAATGAGAAAACAATCGATGGTAGCCCGGTTCACTTGATGACCAAGCGCATGGAAAAGTATGAAGCATGTTGATGAGAATGGTCATAATAGAAGATTTCTCTTCTTGTAAGATAAAGCGACCGACACGTATACTTTTCTTTTCTTTGAGGAACGAGGCATGAACCAAGTGTTCATACGTCATAAGAAGATTTCTCTTCTTCCAAGATAATGCGCACCAAACGCATACATTTCTTTTCTTTGAGGAACGAGGCATGAACCAAAGTGTTCATACGTCATTATCTCTCCTTTTCAACTCTCTTAGCAAAACATGTAATCATCACCATTATCATTCAGTAGGCTCTTTGCAGTGACATCTGATGGAGATAACCCAATATGATGAATTTGACCCTGAAGTAAACTAACCCGGACTCGTGACTTATACTTGTACATATGAAACAAAGAGCGGTACCGATTTCCATTAGCATCTCTAAGTACTCTCTAAGTACTCTATACTCATCATCCAACCAACCATCAAGTAATAGACGTACTTTACCTCTTGAAAATCCACAATTTAATGTGACACTGAGCACTACAACGTAACTCCTTAAAGTGATAGTTATTTTGAGATGATAAGAGCCCAATTCCCCCAAGTGGTAAAAGAAAAGGTAAAAGTCACCCAACAATAACTAGATTTCCAAGTCTTCGCTTTTGATAATAAGCTTGAACAAGGATCATGAAGAATCTTCATCCATCCATCCCCGATATCTTCGTGACACTAAGTACACTCGCGTGATAATTCACTTCAACCTCAAATAAATAATCTTGAATTAACGCCGTTGTCACATCTTCCGGATAAAAGCTCAAATCTAGCCTCTATTGACGCTTTAAGTGAACTATGATAATGGTTTCATCTCGACCATGGTTAAATGAGCATAACCCCGTAAAACTTTGAAGTAACCAAATTGCCATGACGAATATCCAAACACACATCCAATTCATGAAGTACACCTTTTATCCCTTCTTCAAATGTAACCCGAAACACCGAAGATCGAAGACCCGAGATACGCTTTCCTTTCTCCAAGATGGTTCCATCATCACGGATTTTACAATTCTATAGTTTAAACCGAGAAATAGTTTCTTTCGGGATTTTACAAAACCAAGAATAAACCGTATGATTGATCCGGAAATGCACTTTACAATTACCAGGATGTTTCCATTGTCACGGGATTTTACAAGTCTATGATTTAAACCGAGAAATAGGTTCTTTCGCGGGATTTTACAAAATCAAGACAAAACCGTAAACAATGTCAGATTGAATATGTTATGACAACTTTGGTTTCGGTGAATATCTGTTTTAGGGGAACATGCAGCGGTTCATCAACGGTTCATTAACCAACATCATCAACATCAACAATCATCCAATCAACACTTTGGTAAATACATCAATCACGTATTCTGTCGGCTATTGTAGTGACCACATGGAGAAGTAGGCCCGATATACCAAACATGATCATGAAGTAGAATTCCCCGGATTGGTTACTTAAACTTGTAATAATCCTCGTGAACAAGAAACGGTGTACCCAATGTACAAAACCTCTTGACATTCTCAACTGAGTGAGACACCGAAGTGATAGCTACGTTGTGGTTAAGTAAGAAAGAATCACATACGCAACTAAATAGCCAAGTCTTAATCACCCTCAATAAATGCCCAAACAAGTCATCTTCGTGGAATGGTAGAAAGAAAGAAGACGAAAAATAAGTAAACGCGCCCGGAAAACTTCACTTGAAATCCAAATAAGAAATACCAAGTACAAACAACCCTGCAGTCAGCTTTGATAAACACTTCAAGCCGTGACACATTATTCTCCGTGAAAACGAGAAGTCAAAGTACTTAATCGCATAACAAACGAACCTTATCATCACACCAACTCTCATTAACAAATTTCTTTAACAAATCTCATCGTCAAGAATAATAATCCGATCCAATAATCCATTAAGCCTAGTCCAATCCAAATTTTATTCAAATACGCCCATCGATAATATTTCGGATTCATAATCGAGTCCAACATCTAAGCCCAACAAATCATTTACTAGACACCAATCATGATACAGATATTTGTGTAACAAACTTGTATTATCATAAGGTGAAGAAAAATACGGATGTGGACTTTCCATAAGCGTGTCTTCCCATTTCAAGATTTCACAATAATATTCACGATATTCGTTTATACTCATGAGACGTGATCCAAATCCACATAGTATACACGAAATTAAATGCACATATACATAATGTTCAAGACAGCTTATTAACGTGATGTGTGATCAAGAGTGATAGAATCCGGCCCTGTCCAAGTCTCTAAGGCCCAACAGAAAGATTAATTCGATCCATTAAATAAATATGTTGAAGGCCCAAGAAAAGAACTAGTATCCGTAGTCGGTTATCCCATGTGATACATTCTTAACCCTAAAACATTGGGGAATAAAAGACCACTAAACTTCACCCATACCTAATTATTCTCTCACTTTCATCCGCCTCCCACAAATCTCCTTTCACCAAACCCTAAAGATAATATCAGTCGCCTTTCATCCTCAAACCTCAACAAATCAAACGAACAAATAAAAGGTATTTTCCCTACTCAAATCCGAATGATAAGACATCATTATCACACAATCAAAATCGTTAAACCAGTCTAAATGAATCCCATCATGCTCGTCACTCTTCAATTATTTCCGCAGCCATTAGTCTTCAAACAACATCAACAATGTTAAGTATATCATTCTCACCATTGTGGATGGTTTGAGTTTGACATTAACGCCAGGATGGTGAGAACATGTATTCGATTCAAGGTTGGTACTTTATCTTATGTAGCCCCTTTTATTTATACCGAGCGTGAGTGACAAATGAAATCGATGGATTTTAGTTTGTTTCTTCAAATTTCGGACATAAAGACATTTGATTTATTGATTGATGATGGAAATGAACTCAAACAAAAATATTTTTAAGCAAAGATTAGTTTGAGTTAATTCGAGATCACTTGTGTATTCACTTACAAATTAACGAACGCATCAAGTCAAAGGGATAACCTAATTGTTAATCTCTTTTCTCGAATTTTCGGACAAACAAACTCGAATTTGATCAATGATGGTATAATTATTTCTGTAAAGACTCTTTGATAGTCTTGATGTATCTTAATAAGAACCATGAAATAGACTATCGAGATCCCTTTAATCATCCTTATGAAACTTGATTGTTTGAGAGTTGAGGAGTGGGTGAGGGTCCTTTGATTGGTGAGTCTAGATTAGGTTAAGTTTTGGTTGGATATGATTCGATGTAAGGTTGTTCTTCATTTGGTCGGTTTATTTGATATTGATATGGACTGCTGATGTACGAGTATAACTGAGGTCTTGAGATGTTGGAATATGGAATGTTGTTTTGAGTCAAGGTCTGAGTCAAAGTATTCTTCTTCATCTTCCTTTCTGTACAAGTCGTCAAGTTGCTATGTTTTAACCAAGTTGCTACTCTTTTTATTCAAACACAAGTCGTTAGCATCTTTATCCACAGCAATTCGCTACGACTTGTTAAGTAACAAGTCGCTAGGTTTAAGATTTTTCCAAGTCGCTACCTGGCATGCAAGATAAGTCGCTATGACTGTTTGACTCAAAAGTCAAGCAAACCCAACTCGCTTTTGACCAAACTAACAACTCGCTACATTATATTGAGAACACAAATCGCTAACTTATAAATATAAGTCGCTAGCATACAAACATTGGCAACTCGCTATAAAGAAATAGCCCAACTCGCTAACAAGAATGAGACTTTTTCCGATGAGTTATTCTGACCAATATCCGACCATATGCATACTTATCCAAAACATATGACATAACTTGCTTATATGACTGTTTGACCACATGAAAATGACCACAAGCGCTTGTCCGCTTTTTAACCAAAAGCAGTTTGACGGAAAAGATTCAATATACTCTCCCAAAAGGTTTGACCCGTTTTAACCCAAATGACCACATTAAAAATGACCAAAGTATAACCACCAATACACAGACCAGATTCTATAACCAAATTAACTCATTAAGAGAAAGAACCGTATGACCAAATTAAAGTATGACCAAAGTATGACCACATTAAGAACCGTATGAATACATAACCATGATATGAAACCACACAAATCAACGAAACACAACAACCTGGCTCTGGTACCAATTGTAGGATCGATATATTTATGTGTTTGATGATTCGGGTGGTCTTGGATGATCAAAATACATGTTTTCCATTTTAGAGAGAAAGTAGAGAGAGGGTGTTCTTGCTAGAGGTTTACACAAAGGGAATATTAGATTATGAGAAGCACCACCCTTCCATGGATGGAAGGGTATTTATACTTACACAATACACGACCTCCTATCGGCTGTGGATCGTGTATACTGATGGTAAAGACCCGTCCTTCCTCCACGGTGTTACACTCACGCTAAACTAAACTAATAACTAACTAATAAACAAAAATAACGTAACTAACGATTTGTCTACGAGCTAACTTATGCTAGATAACACTTGGGGTGACCGACTTTACTATGGAATTTTCTAATTCCTAACAATAGTGATGTCAAGGGTTGCATTACGGCCTCGATAGGTTCATTACGCATGGGAGGTGTTAGAATTTGCCTAAGCCTTTCAACATCCTCTCACCGTAATATCCCACATGTCATAAAAATTCCATTCATCACATTCCTCCTCGCTTCCTCTTCCTCCTTTGTAACGCTAAAATTGACATTATCTCGCATCCTGCTCACAAACACTAGCAAAATATTAGTAATAGGAGAAATAGGAAAGTTATGAAGGTCCTCACTTCAAGGTTCACATCCTTAATAGACTCATCATGAGTCTCCTCTTGTTCCATGCATGGAAGATTTTTAGCACCACCGAACAAATCGTCCAACGCCTTTGCAATCATCAACTCGCTATCATCGTGTTCGTGGATCGGGAGTGTTATATGAATAATCACTAAAGTCGCTCATCTTCCGACATCGTTGGTGTATATAATTCATATTCATGAATGGTCATGTTATCCATGTCCAATTCATCATACTCTTGAGGAGATAAATAATCACCATAGGTATATGGTTGAAAGAAATGCTCTAAGGAGGCAATCTCGTAGAAGTTCTCCAAGATTGACGATTCCTCAAAACTTTTCTTTCCATTTCGCTTCAGACTCAGATTCTTCCAATGTCATATTATCAAAATCGGTTCCATTTCCATGATTACCGAAATGTACTCAAGCAACAAAGAAAAATGAGAATAGAAAGGAAAAACTTAAATTAAAATCCTAAACTAGCTCCCCAAGCGCGCCAAAACTTGATGCATGTTTTATTGACCTGTGTTTTAATATTTGTAATTACTCGTTATACCTATGGTTCACCCTAATGCACTAACGGGCGGTGTACCCGGTCGTGTGTAGTGTAGTATTCGGTAAAACCGAGGTCTTCCCAAGAGCTATGAGGATCGGAAATTAACTTAAGTCTATGTCACGATTTTTAGATGGTTTAGATGTTGAAATAATAAATTAACTAATAAGACAAGAAAGCGATAAAGGCAAGAGATGTGATCAATGAGGAGAGTGGTGGTAACCTAGTAAATCCTCCTAGCTAGTTATGTCTAAGTCTACCTACTTCCAATTACTTGTGGGGTCAAATTCGAGAGGACAACATTTGGTCAATTCGCCTAACCTATCAAAGAAAGATGCCACCACAGAGAAATCAAAGCATCATAAGTCCTGTTGTTCTTGGTCCCTAAGCCAAGTCATTAAGTACCGCTATGTAGCCACCGTAAAATTTCACTATCATCAACCTTCATATTAATAAACTAGATTGGTTATCAAAACTTATTGGAGCTAAGTTGAGCAATTTTAGCATGTACGTTTCATTTTATTGCATAAAAATTTATGCATCTCCAAGTAGTCTTATTTAATCATGCCCGATATTGATAAGGTTTTAAAAGGTACCATTTTGAGGGTCGTTTAAGTCCTTATTTGATCACTTTGTATCCGTTATTGCTTAATATCGCCCTTTTCACTTTTTAGGTCTCGTGAAGGCAAAATGTTGGAATGGCACTTATTTGGAAGGAAAGGCGCGATTATATGAAGAAAATGGCCAAAGTCGAAATCAAGGCACCACAATTGTTGAATGTAGAAGGCGACGCGTCAGTACTATTTATGACGCCGTCCCAAAATTATTGTGACGGTCGAACTCAAAACTCGTGTTTTCAAGAGACGGCGCCTAGTGGTGAAAGAGTAGGTCGTCGCTACTCGCACGGCCTAGATGCGATCCAGACGACGCCGAAAGTCAAGAGGACGGCGTCACGGACATAAGGTGACGCCGTCGCAAGGTTAACGTGGCCAAGACGAAACCCTAATGAGCGGCGACACGGCTGGCCACTAAACATAAGGTGACGCCGTAATTGTAATCTTATATATAGAATCCGAATTTTCGGTCTTTGTGTGAGAGTCTTTGAGTAAAACCTAAACCGAACCTAAGGTGTCTTGTACAAGATTTTAGGGTTTTAACCCTATCTTACACCAAGATAAGTCTTTACTTCATTAATTCAATTATGTCTTTGATTATTTGTGTGTATGCTTGCATGTTCTCCATGTCCGGCTAATTTATTTGTGTGTTTGCTAGGAAGTATGAAACTTAATTATTAAATATTGATTGGTTGTTTCTTATCTTAGTTGATTTATGATCTAGTAATGCGATAGGTCATCCGTTGTGCACTTAATGCTTGATTCATCTTTGTGAACCATAGAGTATAATTACCGAGTGATTGTAGTCTAAACCATCCAAGAGCCTTAGGTAGGAGTCTATAATCTCTAGTGGGTTTGTAGACTAGACCCTTTGGTAAGTTCAAAGAGTTAGGAGAAACGCATACCCCGCAACTTTAGACACACAACGCAACTAGGAATAAGGCGTGACACTCAACCATCAATAGGAGATAATTAAGGAGTAATACAAACTAAGTAAACACATCTTTAAACTATCATACGAGCACACATTAATTAGACATAGACTCCCACAACCTTAGTTTAGATAATTAGATAATAGTAGAGTAATCGGTAGAAATACCAACCCCTAATCCAATACCCGAGATTCGTACCTTTCCATTTTTATAAAATATAAAAGATAAAAATAATCTTCCTCAACCTTAACCTTAGCGTAGTAACTCCCTACTAGCATTCCTATTCCCCAGAGAACGATATCAATACCCGTGGCTTACCCTAATTACTACACTACAACGATTAGGTTCACCGCCTAGGTGTTATAAAACTTGCTCAAGAAAAGGAAGTTCCTTTGACCCTAACCACGTGTAGCGTTATCAAGTTTTGGCGCATACTTGGAATAGAATAGCTAGTTAGTAGTCCACCTCGCTTAGGTTTCTTTGTTGATTCCTATCAAGTAAACTTTTTCTCATTTTTAGA
Source organism: Chrysanthemum lavandulifolium (assembly GCA_022545495.1). Classification (NCBI taxonomy): domain Eukaryota; kingdom Viridiplantae; phylum Streptophyta; class Magnoliopsida; order Asterales; family Asteraceae; genus Chrysanthemum; species Chrysanthemum lavandulifolium. The sequence continues at coordinate 28,197,541 of CM040242.1, forward strand.
TTTCTCTTAGTCTATCCCCTTCTTCGTAACCTTTGTTCGTAACCCCATCACTTTTCATCATGGAAGGTGATAACCCACTACCATTCATCAACATACCACCAAATGACCCGCCAAGAGCCCGTACTCTTGGTGAATACTCGAGACCAAGCCACCTAGGCTATAGGAACACCATTGAGCTTCCCGACCAAGCCCAAACTACGCCTCATGATCCGACACCATCCGTTTGGTGCAAAGCGGATCGATTCCATGGACTTCTGCTCAAGATCCAAATCAAGATCTCGAGGATTTCCTCAAAATCGCCGATTCCATCGACCTTGATGCTACTACTCGGGAGACCACGCTACGTCTCTTCCAATTCTCTCTACGGGACCAAGCTAGTAATTGGCTTGAGCGACTTCCCGGGCTCCATCTCAAGTTGGGATGATCTTACCTCGCTTCCTTGCTCAATTTTTCCCACGGGAGAACCACTAAGCTTAGGCGAGACATCTTGACATTCCAGCAGCTCCAAGGTGAGTCTCTTTACAAAGCATGGACTCGATTTAAGGAATTACTCCGTAAACTTCCACACCATGGTATTGATCTTTGGCTTCAAATCCAAATCTTCTATGATCATACCGATTTCATGACTCGACGATCCATTGATCGAGCCGCAGTGGAAGACTCGGCGACTTTAATGCGAGCAATCGTGGGATATCATAGAGGAGCTCGCCGATCAAAGCTACGAAGATTGGAGTGAATCTCCGAAACTCCGATTAACGTGGTTAATGCCATATCTACTCCTCCCGATCCTCCGACACACTCGAAGAGCAATTGAGTGCCATCGAGAGGAATTGATTATCGATGGAAAGGCGTAAAAGAGTACCGCACAAATTCCTCAAGGGATAGTCAAATCCGCCCACTCCACCAACCGCTCCACACCTCTTTCGGAATCTCCAAGTCATGAGCAAAACCCAAATTCATAAGGCGCCTGTTCTACTTCCCAATACCACTTTCACCAAGCTTCAAAGATCAAATGAGGGAGTATATGGCAGCTCATACAGAGAGATTAGCCAAATTTGAAGAGGAGGTTTATAGGCGGAGAGAGGAAATGCAAGCAAAATGAAAGAAATGATGGATTTGGTAATTGAATTTACCAAAACAAAGGCTCCCAAAAAAGTGCTCGAAGAAGCAATGATTGCCCTCCCACTTCATTTGTAAACGCCGCTTCCATCATGCCCGAGAATGCAAGGGTTGAGATGTGGAATACCGAGGAAAGCACGAAGGATGAGTCCATGCCTAATGATGAACCCGAGACCATTGAGTACTACCTTAAGCATGAAATTAACAAGAAAACCATTGCAAACCAAGTAAACAACTTTAGGTACAATGAAGTTCTTAGGATGCTCTTAAAGGAAAGATGACGGAAGAAGGATACGATGCTTTACCTATGGAACCTCAGATGAGTTGGTCATAAAAACCGTTAACAAGAAAACGAAACACCACGTGGAATTTCGTGATACCGCTTAGCATCGGTGACATGGACAATATAAATGCCTTGGCGATCAAGGGACGATGTGAACATAATGCCATTGTCAATCTATAATAAGCTAACTAATGAGAAACCAGCAAAAACCGACCTTAGACTTTCCCTAGCTAATCATACTTATGTCCATCCCGTAGGAATCGCTGTTGATGTTCTAATTGAGGTGGCTAACATCGTTTATCCAGTGGATTTCGTGATCATTGATGTTGAGGAAGATAAAAACGTACCTCTCATTCTTGGGACACCATTCCTGGCCACCGCCAAGGCAACCATTAAATGCGGAGAAGGCATCATGATACTCAAAAGCGGGAAGGGGTACGCTAGAATACCCATCGTCCCACGATATCCTCTTAAGATCATGGAAATGATTACGGGTGGAAATCGAAAAGCCCCGGATAACAATGTTAAGAAGAAGAAGAATGACTGGGAAAAAGGGCTTAGAGACTTTATGGTTCAAGGATTGTATGCGACATTGTGGAAACCCGATAAAAAGTTAAGAAGCAATCCTACCTCATTACCTAAGGTACAAAAGGACCCTAAGGAATTTATAAAGGGAGAAAAAGTGCTCTTGTATAGGTCTCGGATAAGGGCATTACGAGGAAGAAGCAAACCAAGATGGTTTGGGCCTTTCACAGTTAAGGAGACCAATTTAAAGATAAAACCGTCGCCATAATTGACGGTTGGCAAGGAATCCACGGTGAGCATAAAGCGTCTACACCCTTACGATGAAGGGAAAACAAAGAGTCAAGAGGACGGTGGTGAGAAACGTAGAGCACGACTCATGAGTCTAGCTACAAGACTCTTAAATAAAGAAAAGCGCTTCGTGGAGGCAACCCATGCTTAATTGTTTGCTTGTTAGTGTCATATATCTTTTATTAATTGTTTATCCTCATGTTTAAATTTGTAAAAATGCTTTATTTTGTTTTAACCTCGTCTTAATTGCATATAAAGGTATTTTACATAAGGGATAAGTGTAGGAGGATTACACACGTTTTCAAAAGAAAGCGTAAACATGAGAATAACAATTAACTAAAAGATATATATGTTTGTTTGTTCGAGTCAAATGCTTGTATCGAGTCATAATGGATGTTTTGCGAGATTTTTCGATTCTAAAGATGTAAAATTTTCCGAAATTTTTCCAAAATCGCACCGCTTTTTGTCAGGATAACTTTGACGGCGTCAGATTGCAACTTTAGGCGTCGGAAGGAGTAAAAACATCGATTACTTTTTCTCGTTTTACGAGCTACTTATAAATTTTGGAATTTTCGTGTCTTAATTTTCTTAGAAATTGTGAAACATCCATTCCGCAAGCATTATATCCTAGTTTAAATCGAGTCTTATATATATTATTACCGCCAATTTTACGAAGGTTTGTTTGTTTTCTTCAAGTGTGCGGGTTTAGTTTGTCAAGAAGAAGTTACATAAGATTGGAAGGAGCTTTTCACGCAATAATTCTTCTTGAAAAGAATTTAACCACCACTTTACGGATCCTACCGAGCTAATCGGGGAGTATTAGTTTCTTTCGTTTTTACCTTCTTTATCATATCTTTGATACTTTCGGGAACATTGGGGACAATGTTCGGTTTAAGTGTAGGGAGGAAAATAAAGCGGAACTTTGAAACTATGCTTATCCTTGACTATTTGCTTTGTCTAATCGCATTTGTGTAATAAACCATGAGAAAATATCGGTTAGGGTAATTTTGGCACCAAATTTAAAATTTTCATGACATATAGGAGTGGGCCATTAGTCTTAACAAAAGCGCCTCACGGATAGGAAGTTGCATGACTAGCACAAAACCCTTACCACCCAAATTCCACCCCAAAATGTGAGGATCGCCTTTAGATTAGTAGGAATAAAAGCATTCATCTTTAATGCTTAGAGTGTGAACCGTAGTATATTAGATTCTAGAACTTGTTTTGTGATGCATTCGAGATCGCAAGTGAGGCTACACTTGTGTAGTTAGGAATAACTAAATGATAAGAGGCATTAGGATAACCCTTGTTTAATACCCGTAATATAATTACTTCTTCCACATCGGTTGAGTAATTCCCCACAACCTTTGCGTTGTACTCATTTCTAGTACACGATACCCTAGTTAACCCCTCGAGCCTATCCTTTTCGCGGTTCTCGTGATATTTGGTTTTCGAATATCAATGAAAACATTGTTTACACCCCACCCCAAAATACACCCAAATCGCTTTAGCCTACCCCTTATGCACTCACTTTTAGTGCAATGTTTGTTATCACCCCAAACCCTTAGTTCAATTATCCGTTGCTTGCATAAGTTGCTAAGTCGAGTCATATCCTTTGTACACGCTTTGGGACGATTAGGATTCATGGAAAAGTTAAAGTTTATGAAATGACGGGAAGGGAACGTTAAATTCAAATTCCTTTGTTTGCGTAATAATGTACCCCAAGTGTTTTAATCTTTTCAAATCGGGTCAAATTAGTGTTAGAGTAATAAAATTCAAGTGTAGGGATATGCATATAAATCCTAGTATTTTGATGTTATCTTAGAGGATGGTAGAGTAAAAGTGTATGAAAAAAAAAAAAAAAAAAAAAAAAACGGCTACCATCCTACATCTATCCTTTAAATTTATGTTTATTTATTTCGGTTATCTAGAGTTTAGAGTGTCGAGTCTTGGCTTAGCAACGCCATTCTTCATATGCGCTTAACATAAAGATTTTGACTTGCCACCACTAAATAGCCTATCCCACCAAACCCTTATTTCCCTACCGTAAGCCTAACGTTACAACCCTTTAAAGACCTCTTTGATAGTCTTTCCTAGGTGCTTCGCCAAAGCGATGGAGGTTTGATCTATTCTCAAGCCTATGGTAATCTATGTACTAGGACCGGTTAGGTCTCGTGAAGGCAAAATGTTGGAATGGCACTTATTTGGACCGAAATCTTTTGCGATTATATGAAGAAAATGGCCAAATTAAATCAAGGCACTCACATTCTTGAATGTAGAAAGCGGCGTCGGGTGCTATTTTGACGCCGTCCCAAAATTATTGTGACGGTCGAACTCAAAACTCGTGTTTTCAAGAGGCGTCTAGTGGTGAAAGAGTAGGCCGTCGCTACTCGGACGGCCTAGATGCGATCCAGACGACGTCGGTTTGAAGAGGACGGCGTCACGGACATAAGGTGACGCCGTCGCCAAGTTTAACGTGGCCAAGACGAAACCCAATGGCGGCGACACGGCGCGTCACTAAACATAAGGTGACGCCGCAATTGTAATCTTATATATAGAATCCAATTTTTGGTCTTTGTGTGGAGAGTCTTTGAGTAAAACCTAAAACCGAACCTAAGGTGTCTTGTACAGATTTTAGGGTTTTAACCCTATCTTACACCAAGATAAGTCTTTACTTCATTAATTCAATTATGTCTTTGATTATTTGTGTGTATGCTTGCATGTTCTCCATGTCCGGCTAATTTATTTGTGTGTTTGCTTAGGAAGTATGAAACTTAATTATTAAATATTGATTGGTTGTTTCTTATCTTAGTTGATTTATGATCTAGTAATGCGATAGGTCATCCGTTGTGCACTTAATGCTTGATTCATCTTTGTGAACCATAGAGTATAATTACGAGTGATTGTAGTCTAAACCATCCGAAGAGCCTTAGAGTAGGAGTCTATAATCTCTAGTGGGTTTGTAGACGAGACCCTTTGGTAAGTTCAAAGAGTTAGGAGAAACGCATACCCCGCAACTTTAGACACACAACGCAACTAGGAATAAGGCGTGACACTCAACCATCAATAGGAGATAATTAAGGAGTAATACAAACTAAGTAAACACATCTTTAAACTATAATACGAGCACACATTAATTAGACATAGACTCCCACAACCTTAGTTTAGATAATTAGATAATAGTAGAGTAATCGGTAGAAATACCAACCCCAAATCCAATACCCGAGATTCAGTACCTTTCCATTTTTATAAAATATAAAAGATAAAAATAATCTTCCTCAACCTTAACCTTAGCGTAGTAACTCCCTACTAGCATTCCTATTCCCCAGAGAACGATATCAATACCCGTGGCTTACCTAATTACTACACTACAACGATTAGGTTCACCGCCTAGGGTGTTATAAAACTTGCTCGAAGAAAAGGAAGTTCCTTTGACCCCGAACGACGCGTGTAGCGTTATCAGATATTTACTGATAACTGAAATCAGTCTCACAAGAAATTTTCTTGTCTTACGAGCCGCACGCATACCGACACTCAATTAGTTATGGCTAAAGTCAAATAAATATTTCTACGAGTTAGAATTAGTATTTTATTTTTACCTTTATAAAAACATGCTAAAAATTATATATTACACGTTTGCGCAAAAGCATCAAACCGGGACACCGTGACCCACGTTTAAGCTCAAACGGGACACGAAATACATAACGAAAATTTGAGATAATCTTACACGTTACCACCCAAATTACAACTCATAGTGTCACGGGTTATATTAAAAAGATGTGAAATGCTACCTTACACATTATGAACTAACTAATAATATCCATACACCTTATTAAACACTAGACTATTGGACCTAAATGAGATCCTTTCTTTTTTTTTTTCTTGTAACCGAATATACCCACAAGATGTACACCCATCTCTTCAAAACTTGCAAATACATTGACTTTGAAACATTTCTTGAGAAGTAAACATAAAACCCAACATGTAACCAAGCACTTTGACTTTTGAGACATGATTAAGCATATTTCCATGCACACAACACATTTCACTCTTCTTCTTTGTCCTTTGGTCAGATACCTCCTAATACCACAATCCAATTGTTAGTTTTCCTTTAATACTACCTAGGTTCTAGTATAATCAAGATTTCATGTATCAAAGCTCAACATAAACTCTTGGTCTTTAACCAAAGTTCTTCTCCTTTTCTTCTTAAAACCCACGAGCCCACAAGTTAATCACACATCTCACTTACAAAATCTCACCAAAACCTCTAAGTGTATGCAAAGTTTAGCCTTGAAGCTTGGTTTTCTCTTGGTTTGCTCTAGCTCACTTGACACATACTCTTCCACAACCCTCTTCAAGCTCATTAAATTTTCAAACACTCAAAGGAAAACTAAGGTTACTTGAAACGAACATAAGGGTTTTAGAAGCGAGGTAATCGGGTTCACTTTGGAACGCATATCGGGTTCACTTTGGGAAGCATATCGGGTTTCTTTGGTCCTCATTCTTGTCCCAGACGTATTCTCCACCACCATTCTTGGTGTTGTAAGTATTCCTCTTTTTCTTTTCCGTATGTAGGACGATATAGTTTCTTAACCAAATCATTTATAACACATCGATATGTTGTCACGACACTTGTACACGACCTCGTTTATAAAAATGCTACGTATCATGTTACCTACTATCGTAATAAACTTGAGTGGATAGAAAACTCGCTTCTTTGTCAAACCCATTTCGAAACTAACTACAAACGCAAATGTAAGGCTTAGATTGTTTCCTTGGTTCACTCGGCATCATTGTTAAAAATCGCCGGACAAAAGAAAACATATTGCATGTGCATGCAAAACTTTCGAACATTTCCTACTGAGAAGAAATACATAACAAGTATAAAACAGTCGAAATACCCATTAAATAGAGTCACGCTGTGAGAACTAACACAAAAAGACCCTTGGCTCAGTTGGTAGGGACGTGGGTGATCAACTGGGAGGTTGTGAGTTCGAATCATCTCGTGGCAATTACCCATTTTTGTTATATTTGTAACTTTCAGATTTTGACAAATCAGGTCCCAGACTTCACACCCCTTGTCATTTTCCTTAAGATCTTTTATAAGCCTTGTAAACTCATATTGATATCTACGATTTCAACCCTCGACTTTGAACCACTTGACACATTTCTTAAAACCCTTATAAAGTTTGAAACTTATATAAGTCTTTACAACTTAAATCTCTCCAAGTTCTACATTTAACGCTTTTCATCCTAAAAACTCCTATAAGATAATAAATTTATATTTTTCTACGAGTCTTCGTTACATAAATATATTTGGTACATATTTCTATTTGACGACCACATTTGCATAAACTAGAAAATATTATATTTTTCTAAATATAATATTTTCCTAACCTCAGAATAAATATATATTGTATATATATCTATACTTTTCAAAACTAAACGAGATCAAATAAATACAAGTTGATTTGTAATTATTTCCACTTCAATAAATATACTCGAGCCAACTCTTATACTGAATGTTTCAATAAACCTGCTCCACTCACTTTTCCAAGAGTCAAAACTTACGAGCATTTGAAACTTATTTAAACTTAACCGGTTGCCACACAAGCGTTAATAAACACAAACTCTTGAAAATGCTTCAACCGTTTTAAATACACTAAGTCATGAATAAAAACAATAAACTAAGACTTGCCATACTAGAACACAAGTCTTTTCTTAAACTGTATGCTTGCCTGATCATTATTATTATAGCCTAAGTTGCACGCTATAAGTCCCTTACATCATGAACCATTAATCACTTGCTAGTGAAGCGAATATTGTGGATAGTACTATGGGAATTAACGACCCGACTCGGTTATCGGAAATAACCGGGCGCACTATATTGGTTAACTATGGAATTGGCAATTCCATCTCGAGGGCAATATTATTACTTACGCCAAGAATTAGGTGTATGCAGTTAGTTTGGTGTCATGAGCTTAGTGCATAATAATAATCTATGTTTTTCCATGGTGATTGTATTCAAGCAATTATCATCTCTTACTTGTGTTCAACCATTTATTTAAACCCATGAATATCACTCAACTTTTGTTGACTTTTAAGCATGTTCATCTCGTGTACTAATTAGAATATCATGAAGGCGTGGAGTGGACGTCGTGGGGCTACGCTCAAGTGGTGTTGTTTTCAATTAAAGTTATCATTTCAAATATTTAAACTATCTTTGTGTAACTTCAAAACATGTGGTATTCTCTTTGTGTTTCCAAAGCGAGTTCTATGAAATGGTAACTACCTTTTATTAAAACGTCTCTTTAGAGCCGTTTTCTATAACTTATGACTATGATCCTCTAAGTAATACCCCAAAGAGTCTTCCTCTGTCACATTGTGATTTTGGGGGTGTTACAGATTAGTATCGAGCCTAGGTTATAGAGAACCAACTTGTATTTTTAAAACAAATTGGACTATAACCACGCTTTTCAAATGGACCGCTTTACACCACCACTTCACGTCCTCCGCGCCTACTTCGTGACCGATAACATGTAGGAGATTCACTTAGCGGATACTACATGACTAGTAAAACTTTGCATGATAAAACTTATAATGCTAGCTTTCATTTAGTTAGGCATTTAGATTTGCGTGGCGGTTATGCGCGACTAACTAAATCTTATTTATTGCATGGCTTTATTTACTTATGAGTGCATATTTTCTTTTGGGTTGTTACAAAGACTATGTCGTCCGCTACTCACCCTATCGACCGACCTCCCGACACCGAGATGGAGGATGCTATGTCTTCGCCTCTACTCCCACGGCACCGCTCATTGCACCTATGTCCTCCGAGATCGAGCCCTTCGAGGAGGGTGAAGTCGTTGTCACCCCACATGCTTTGACCATACACAGGCGTTTGCCTGCTTTTGGTCCCCCACTTATGACCGATATCTAGAGTCACAAAGGTGGCTATCACCTTCCGACATTATGTCCCGAGACACCTCACCCGCGTGATTCTATGTCTTCTTCTGCGCCCATCACCACTGCATGCTCGTAGAAGGCGAGCTAGGTTCTCAAACCCTACGAGCCTGCGCCATTCGAACAGCCATTCCGTTACCGTAAGAAGGGTGCTACCTTTATACATACCGCTCGGAAACGAGTAAAGGCACCCATTACTTTTGTTCCACCATCTGACATACCATCATCCTCTGCTTTTCCACCATCAGCTGCACCTGCACCACCACTCATACCTGTTTCACCACTACCACCACCTACCACATTCATTTATCAGACCACCACTGTACCGGTTTCATCCTCATCCTGCACCATCACCCTTGGTGACGCCACCGAGCCGGTGACATCTCTTGGGAAGAGAGCCCGTCTCACCCACACATTCGGACCCATATTACCAGCTATGTTTGGTACCTCGGAGCCGAGAGCCCGTAGGAGGGTCGATGCTAGACGTTGGTCATACATGATGCCGCTCATTAGTCGATGGAGGTCGGAGGAGGGTGCACCTAGCGCTGTGGATCTTGGGGAGCATCGGTTTGCTGCTGCTGAGACTCTCCCTGTCACGGGAGAACCCCTTCATCATACCATTCCATTGATAGCTGCTCGAGTTCTGCGATTTGAGGATCAGCTTGAGGATGTTGTGGCATTCGTTGATGAGGTTCCGTTGGTACGTATCGAGAACATTGAGGATGAGGTTGGAGAGCTCCTTAAAGGGAGGACTACGATGGAGAGAGTGCTTGATAGGATTGGTGCCCAGAGTGAGAGAGCTAGCGGAGCAGTTATAGTGTTAGAGAGGAGGATGGAGTCAGATAGATTAGGACTGCTGGACAGAGCTGAGATATTGGAGGGAGTTGTGCGACGACAGTCGGAGAGGATGACGATCATGGAGACTCGTGCTACTCGCTTTGGAGCGTAGATTGGAGGCACGAGATAGAGGTGGACGATCCGCGAGCTAGTCCGTGACCTACAAATACCGATTGAGGAGCACACCACGACCTCTAGATTGGTGATTCATCTATTTAGTTTTCGGTACCTTAGCCCGCCGCATGGCACTAATAAAGGCCTTGTATTCGCATGTTTTGTAAACTATCGAACAAGCTATTTATGCGACATTGTATGGTATTGTATCACTATGTATGGATGATAGACATATGGCATTATGGTTGTTATTTCTTGATGTTCTTATGTATGGTGATCTTTCTTATTTATCGGTGTGTGAATCAGTGATCATTTATATATATTTTCTTGTGTGGTTCTAACATATTATGATTCTTTCTCATGATGATTATACTCTATTGATATAATGTGATGATCTTGACTATTATGAAACCATTTTTTTTATAATAATTCACACTTATGTTGAATGATTCTAAAATGAGTGTATGTCTTAGAAAATGGCAAGAACAAGAACTACCTCTACCTCTACCGAAACTCCCGAGATGACCCACAAGCAATTCGGGTCTGGTTACTAATGAAATCGGTCTTGCTTTTCTGCAAGAGACTTTCTTGAGGTGACTCGAGCAAATGAAGCCCCAAATCAAGCCAACCGGAATGAAGTCATGGTAAATCGCAAATGTGGGTACAAGGAGTTCATGAATTGCAAACCTACCTTCTTCAAAGGAACTCAAGGCGCATTGGCCTTATTCATTGGTTCGAAGATCCAAAGGCATGTTTCTTCTAAGTGATTGCTCGGAAGATTGCAAGGTGAAATTTACTCTTGGTACTCTCTTTGGAAGATGCATTGTCTTGGTGGAAGGCTCATGCCCAACCTATTGGCATGGAAGAAGCCTACAAAACCACTTGACCGAACTAAAGCAATTGATGATGAAGCAATCTCGTCCAAGGACCGAGATCAAGAAACTTGAAGATGAATTCTATCATCTGACTACTAAGGGCAATGATCTCAAAACCTACTTCAAGCGCTTCCAAGAATTGAAAGCTCTGTGCCCATCCATGATTTCTGATGAAATTAAGTTACTGGAAAATCTCATTGGGGGATTACCCCGAAGCATTGAGGGCAATGTTACTACATCAAAACCCAAAACCGTGGAAGAAGTGATTACAATTTCCTACCAACTCATGGATCAAGTCCTGAAACATGGATCCGTGCAAGGCAATAACGACAACAAAAGGAAGTTTGATGACCGTCGAGGCAACACTTCAAACAACTACAACCACAACAACTCTTTCCATCACAACAATAACCGCAACAACAACAACCAAGGCCGCAACAATCACAACCAACACCGCAACAACAATCCCAACCCATACCACCAAAACCAAACAACCACCACAATCAACAAAACCGTAGGCAAGAAGTTATGAGGGCTTATGCGCTACACCCGCCAATCGGAAGAGGCTATGCTTTGGACCCCACCTTTGTGCACTCGATGCAACCTCGCATCATGTGGGACGATGTACTATTAAGTGTGGAAAGTGTAACAAGGTGGGCCATACCACAAGGATTGCAGAAGCCACACATCGAAGTAACCTTCAACCCATGGGATAACTTGCTTTGGATGTGGAGAAGCTGGGCATGTCAAGAGTAGATGCCCAAAACTGCACGGGAACAAAACAACAACAATAACAACAACCTGCTAGAGCAAGAGCTTATGTGCTAGGAGATGGAGATGCACAAGAAAACCCGGGCGTCGTTACAGTGCGTTTTCACTCAATCATCATTTAGCTAAGGTGTTATTTGATTACGGGCCGACAAAAGCTTTGTGTCTTCTAAGTTTGCACCCTTACTAAAAGTCACCCCAACCGTCCTAGATACCACATATGAAGTAGAGCTAGCCGATGGAAAATAGTAGGAACTAACACTATCCTTCGAGGTTGCAACCTATCCTTATCAAACCACCCGTTCGATATAGACCTTATGCCTATCCAACTTGGTAGCTTGATCTTGTCATTGGCATGGATTGGCTATCCAAGAATCGTGCAAGAATCATCTGTGGACGAAAGTCGTTCACCTTCCTCTCAATGGCAAAACTCTAATCATTCGGGTGATCGTAGTAAAACCGATTGAATATCATCTCGTCGTCAAAGCGCAAAGTACATAGAAAAAGGATGCCATTTTTCTAGCACAAGTAACGGAGAAGAAGAAAGCGGATGAGAAACAACTAAAAGACGTCCCGTGGCAAGGGATTTTCGAAGTATTTCTCGAAGACTTGCTCGGTCTTCCTCCGATTCGCAAGTAGAATTCAAATTGAGTTAGTGCTTGGCGGCACCGTGCACGAAGCACCTTATAGATTGGCACCTCTCGAACTACAAGAATTGTCGACAACCTTCAAGAATTGTCCGAAAAAGTTCATTCGACCGAGTTCTTCGCCTTGGGAGCTCCGGTCTTATTTGTCAAAAAGAAGGACGGATCTTTTCATATGTGTATCGATTACCGTGAAATTTGAACAAGCTAACGGTGAAGAACCGATATCCATTGCCTAGAATTGATGATTTGTTTGAACAACGCAAGGGTCAGCGCCTACTCCAAGATTGATATGAGATCCGGGTATCACCAACCGAGGTTAGAGAATAAGATATTCCAAAACTTTCCGAACACGACACGGCCACTATGAGTTCCAAGTGATGCCATTTGGTTTGACGAATGCACCATGTATTTATGGACTGATGAACCGAGTGTGTAAACCTTACTTGGACAAATTTGTGATTGTGTTCATTGATGACATTCTCATTTACTCCCGCAACAAGGAAGAGCATGCGGAACACTTGAAAGCCATTCTAGAGCTACTCAAGAAAGAAGAAGCGTATGCTAAGTTTTCCAAGTGCGACTTCGGATTCAAAAGTTCAATTCCTTGGTCACGTGATAGATAGTAATGGTCTTCATGTTGATCCTTCAAAATCGAAGTCATCAAAGATTGGTCATCCCTACTACCCCTACCGAAATACGCCAATTTTAGGTCTTGCGGGTTATTATCGAAGATTTATCGAAGGATTCTCGAAAATCGCTAAACCTCTAACGGAGTTAACCCGGAAAAAGAAGAATTTTGATGGGGTGAGGAACAAGAGTTAGCTTTTCAACTCTTAAAACAAAAGCTTTGTGAAGCTCCTATCTTGGCCTTACCTGATGGAGTGGAAGATTTTGTGGTCTATTGTGATGCATCACACCTAGGGTTAGGTGCGGTATTGATGCAAAGAAACAAAGTGATCGCTTATGCTTCGCGACAACTCAAAACTCACGAGAAGAACTACACTACCCATGACTTGGAATTAGGAGCCGTGGTTTTCGCTCTCAAAATATGGAGACATTACCTATATGGGACCAAGTGTACGGTGTTCACCGACCATAAAAGTCTCCAACACATTCTTGATCAAAGGAGTTAAGCATGCGACAACGCCGATGGCTAGAATTGCTTAGTGATTACTGATCGTGAAATCCGTTATCACCTGGAAAAGCAAATGTCGTGGTGATGCTCTTAGTCGAAAGGATCGACCTAAACCTCTTCGAGTAAGATCTTTGGGAATGACAATTAAGTCACCCCTCCCATCAAAAATCCTTGAAGCTCAGTGAAGCTCTCAAACTCGAAACCGTCCCAACGAAAGAATCTTTGGAATGCTGGAAAGCGAGAACGGTTTTGCGCAAAGATCGGATGGAACCTTATGTTTTGGCGATAGAAGTTGGATACCACTTTATGGGGAATACGGGAACTCATCATGCATGAGTCTCACAAGTCTAAATATTCCATTCACGGGATCCGACAAAATGTACCAAGATCTCAAGCTTTATTGGTGGCCAAACATGAAAATTTGAAATTGCAACGTACATTGGGAAATGTCTCACCGTTTTCGAGTCAAAGCCGAATGTCAAAACCTTCCGGATTGTTAACTCAACTGAACTTCCGGTTTGGAAGTGGGAGAGAATCACCATGGACTTCATAACCAAACTGCCAAAGACTGCTAGGGGTTACGATACCATTTGGGTTATCATTGATCGCCTTACCAAATCCGCTCATTTCTTACTGATAAGGTTTTAAAAGGTACCATTTTGAGGGGTCGTTTAAGTCCTTATTTGATCACTTTTGTATCCGTTATTGCTTAATATCATTCCTTTTCACTTTTTAGGTCTCGTGAAGGCAAAATGCTGGAATGGCACTTATTTGGACGGAAAGGCGCGATTATATGAAGAAAATGGCCAAAGTCGAAATCAAGGCACTCGCGATTCTTGAATGTAGAAGGCGACGGCGTCAGTGCTATTTAGACGCCGTCCCAAAATTATTGTGACGGTCGAACTCAAAACTTCGTGTTTTCAGGACGGCGTCTAGTGGTGAAAGAGTAGGCCGTCGCTACTCGTGACGGCCTAGATGCGATCCGACGACGCCGAAGTCAAGAGGGGCGGCCACGGACATAAGGTGACGCCGTCGCAAGGTTAACGTGGCAAGACGAAACCCCATGGCGGCGACACGACGGCGTCACTAAACATAAGGTGACGCCGCAATTGTAATCTTATATATAGAATCCGAATTTTCGGTCTTTGTGTGGAGAGTCTTTGGAGTAAAACCTAAAACCGAACCTAAGGTGTCTTGTACGTATTTTAGGGTTTTAACCCTATCTTACACCAAGATAAGTCTTTGCTTCATTAATTCAATCATGTCTTTGATTATTTGTGTGTATGCTTGCATGTTCTCCATGTCCCGCTAATTTATTTGTGTGTTTGCTTAGGAAGTATGAAACTTAATTATTAAATATTGATTGGTTGTTTCTTATCTTAGTTGATTTATGATCTAGTAATGCGATAGGTCATCCGTTGTGCATAATGCTTGATTCATCTTTGTGAACCATAGAGTATAATTACACGAGTGATTGTAGTCTAAACCATCCAAAGAGCGCCTTAGAGTAGGAGTCTATAATCTCTAGTGGGTTTGTAGGCGAGACCCTTTGGTAAGTTCAAAGAGTTGGGGAGAAACGATACCCGCAACTTTAGACACACAACGCAACTAGGAATAAGGCGTGACACTCAACCATCAATAGGAGATAATTAAGGAGTAATACAAACTAAGTAAACACATCTTTAAACTATCATACGAGCACACATTAATTAGACATAGACTCCACAACCTTAGTTTAGATAATTAGATAATAGTAGAGTAATCGGTGAAATACCAACCCTCAAATCCAATACCGAGATTCGTACCTTTCCATTTTCATAAAATATAAAAGATAAAAATAATCTTCCTCAACTTAACCTTAGCGTAGTAACTCCTACTAGCATTCCTATTCCCTAAAGAACGATATCAATACCCGTGGCTTACCCTAATTACTACACTACAACGATTAGGTTCATTGCCTGGGTGTTATAAAACTTGCTCGAAGAAAAGGAAGTTCCTTTGACCCCGAACGACGCGTGTGGCGTTATCAAGTTTTAGGCGCCGTTGCTTGGGAATAGAATAGCTAGTTAGTAGTCCACCTCGTTTAGGTTTCTTTGCTTGATTCCTATCAAGTAAACTTTTTCTTATTTTTAGATTTTTCTTAGTCTATCCCTTCTTCGTAACCTTTGTTCGTAACCCCATCACTTTTCATCATGGAAGGTGATAACCACTACCATTCATCAACATACCACCAAATGACCCGCCAAGAGCCCGTACTCTTGGTGAATACTCGAGACCAAGCCACCTAGGCTATAGGAACACCATTGAGCTTCCCGACCAAGCCTAAACTACGGCCTGCGATCCGACACCATCCGGTTGGTGCAAAGCGGATGCGCATTCCATGGACTTCGTTCAAGATCCAAATCGACATCCGAGGATTTCCTCAAAATCGTCGATTCCATCGACCTTGATGCTACTACTCGGGAGACCACGCTGCGTCTCTTCCAATTCTCTCGGGACCAAGCTAGTAATTGGCTTGAGCGACTTCCACCGGCTCCATCTCAAGTTGGGATGATCTTACCTCTCGCTTCCTTGCTCAATTTTTCCCAACGGGAGAACCACTAAGCTTAGGAATGACATCTTGATGTTCCAACAACGTCAAGGTGAATCTCTCTCTGCATGGACCCGATTCAAGGACTTACTTCATAAAGTCCCTCATCACGGCATTGATCTTTGGCTCCAAGTCCAAATCTTTTATGATCATGTCAACTTTCCCACTAAGCGATCCATTGACCAAGCGGCGGTGGAAAACTTAGTGATCTCACCGCAGAAGAATCATGGGAAATAATAGAGGACCTTGCCTCTATGACAACGAAAGTTGGGATGACCCCGTGAGTGCCCAAAACCGTCAAGGCAATCTCCTTGCCTTCTCCCGACCGTGGGATGATCGAACTTGAAGATCAAGTTAAATTCCTCATGAGTTCCTACAAAATCCTAAGTCCTCACGACAAGTGAATCAAATCACTCTACCTTGTGAGTTATGCGGTGGTCCCCATGACACTCGTGATTGCTCAAGGCTCTCCGAACAAGCTTTTATGGACTACGCCTCCATACGCATCGACGGAGCGGGAGAAGTGGTACACTTTCAAACCCAAACAAAACAACTTAGGAAACTCATACAACCCCTCATGGAGAAATCACCCTAATCTTAAGTGGAACCAAAACTCAAGCACACCCCAAAGTTCATCTAGTTCGCTAATAGGTTCAATTCTTCTAATACCGGAACCCCACTAATCTTGAAGCAATTGAATCTAGATTTTGTCATCCCAAGAAACTCGATTGAATAAGCTTGAAGTCGATTTTAAGCAAAGGCAGAGCGAGATGACAACCAAGCTTGATGCCCTCTTAAAAGCCTTCAATGAGCGGAAATTAGAGCACTCCCAAGTGATACCATTAAGAACCCAAAGTGAATTGATTGCATCGACTTCATGTTCCGATTCACCATGGGAAAGGCACATCCATGCCCCTCTCACCCAACGATTCACTCGGTAAATGCTATCAAAAAGGGTTCCAAGCCATCCAAGAGATACCAAAGCCCGACACCTTTGGTAAAGCCTACTCTTGAGAAACCCGTCAACCAAGAATCCAAACCTAGTTTAGAGGAGGAGTACAAGGAACTCCATCAAGAAAAACCGATCCTTGAAGTCTTAGCTCATGCACCTTATTATAATGCTTTAAAAGAAAAATATGAGTTAGAACTTAGGCTTGGAAAACATGGGTCCGCCTTTGTGCGAAACAACTTACCTAAGAAGTTAGATGATCCCGGGCTATTCACTCTTCCGTGTAGACTTGGAACTTCCAAGCCACTCGATGCTTTAGCCGATTTAGGATCATGCATCAATCTCGTTCCGTTGTCCCTTCATAGAAGCCTCAACCTAGGTAAAATTGAACCAACGGAAACTATCTTAGGATTAGCGGACGGTAGTATAGCACGTCCGGTTGGAATAATAAAGGACATGGTAGTACATGTAGGAGAGTTGACTCTTTTGGCCGACTTTCATGTACTAGACATGAATAAGGACCCGACATGCCCATTACTAGTTGGAAGAGGATTTTTAGCTACCGCTAGTGCCATCATAGATTGTAAGATGTCCAAAATAGCGGTAGGAGAGGGGAGTGCTAGATCCGTTTACGATGTTAAAAAACATACATACTATAAGGATGAGGAAATCCCACAAGAGATAGGGTTGGATAGAGAGCCTTCGATATGGACCTTGGATTGAGAAGAACATCATAGGCCCCCAAAGACCTTTTACCTAGATAAGGCCTTTGCTAGTGCAGCAACTTTCCAAGAACAAGAATTGGCTAGGGATATAGAAGTGAACCCGTTCGGGGGCCTTAGTATTTAGGAAGATGACCGAGTTCCTAGGAAGCTTGCCCGTTAACCTTGTCATGAATAAGTGGATAGTTGAGAATCCGAACACATGTGGAATTGGAATAGACCGCCTAGTGATGGTAATGGAAGGTGGCACATTAGGATACAAATCTATGATCACGATGGTGAGATGTTTGAAAAGGCATATTTAACCGAACGTACTACTAGGAACTTGAATGATAAGTTTGATCCTTACGACATTGTTGAGGATAGACTTACGATATCGTCGATGCGTAGGAGCACGACTATGAGTCTAGCTACAAGACTCTTAAATAAAGAAAAGCGCCGTGGGAGGCAACCCATGCTTAATTGTTTGCTTGTTAGTGTCATATATCTTTTATTAATTGTTTATCCTCATGTTTAAATTTGTAAAATGCTTTATTTTGTTTTTAACCTCGTCTTAATTGCATATAAAGGTATTTTACATAAGGGATAAGTGTAGGAGGATTACACACGTTTTCAAAAGAAACGTAAACATGAGAATAACAATTAACTAAAAGATATATATGTTTGTTTGTTCGAGTCAAATGCTTGTATCGAGTCATAATGGATGTTTTGCGAGATTTTCCAGTTCTAAAGATGTAAAATTTTCCGAATTTTTTCCGAAAATCGCAGACCGCTTTTTGTCGGGATAACTTTGTGGCGTCAGATTGCAACTGACGGCGTCGAGAAGGAGTAAAAACATCGATTACTTTTTCTCGTTTTCCGAGCTACTTATAAATTTTGGAATTTTCGGTGTCTTAATTTTCTTAGAAATTCAGAAACATCCATTCCACAAGCATTATATCCTAGTTTAAATCGAGTCTTATATATATTATTACCGCCCGATTTTACGCGAAGGTTTCGTTTGTTTTCTTCAGTGTGCGAGTTTAGTTTGTCAAGAAAAGTTACATAAGATTGGAAGGAGCTTTTCACGCAATAATTCTTCTTGAAAAGAATTTAACCACCACTTTACGGATCCTACCGAGCTAATCGGGGAGTATTAGTTTCTTTCGCTTTTAATTACCTTCTTTATCATATCTTTGATACTTTCGGGAACATTGGGGACAATGTTCGGTTTAAGTGTAGGGAGGGAAAATAAACGGAACTTTGAAACTATGCTTATCCTTGACTATTTGCTTTGTCTAATTGCATTTGTGTAATAAACCATGAGAAATATCGGTTAGGGTAATTTTGGCACCAAATTTAAAATTTTTCATGACATATAGGAGTGGGCCATTAGTCTTAACAAAAGCGTCTCACGGATAGGAAGTTGCATGACTAGCACAAAACCCTTACCACCCAAATTCCACCCCAAATGTGAGGATCGCCTTAGATTAGTAGGAATAAAAGCATTCATCTTTAATGCTTAGAGTGTGAACCGGTAGTATATTAGATTCTAGAACTTGTTTTGTGATGCATTCCGAGATCGCAAGTGAGGCTACACTTGTGTAGTTAGGAATAACTAAATGATAAGAGGCATTAGGATAACCCTTGTTTAATACCCGTAATATAATTACTTCTTCCACATCGGTTGAGTAATTCCCCACAACCTTTGCGTTGTACTCATTTTTAGTACACGATACCCTAGTTAACCCCTCGAGCCTATCCTTTTCATGGGTTCTCGTGATATTTCGGTTTTCCGAATATCAATGAAAACATTGTTTACACCCCACCCCAAATATACACCAAAATCGCCTTAGCCTACCCCTTATGCACTCACTTTTAGTGCAAATGTTTGTTATCACCCCAAACCCTTAGTTCAATTATCGGTTGCTTGCATAAGTTGCTAAGTCGAGTCATATCCTTTGTATACTGCTTTTGGGATGATTGGGATTCATGGGAAAAGTTAAAGTTTATGAAATGACGGAAGGGAACGTTAAATTCAAATTCCCTTTGTTTGCGTAATAATGTACCCCAAGTGTTTTAATCTTTTCAAATCGGGTCAAATTAGTGTTAGAGTAATAAAACTCAAGTGTAGGGATATGCATATAAATCCTAGTATTTTGATGTTATCTTAGAGGATGGTAGAGTAAAAGTGTATGAAAAAAAAAAAAAAAAAAAAAAAAAAAATCGAAAAAAAATAGGACTACCATCCTACATCTATCCTTTAAATTTATGTTTATTTATTTCGATTATCTAGAGTTTAGAGTGTCGAGTCTTGGCTTAGCAACGCCATTCTTCATATGCATTTAACATAGAGATTTTGACTTACCACCACTATATAGCCTATCCCACCAAACCCTTATTTCCCTACCGTAAGCCTAACATTACAACCCTTTAAAAGACCTCTTTGATAGTCTTTCCTAGGTGCTTACGCCAAAGCGATGGAGGTTTGATCTATTCTCAAGCCTATGGTAATCTATGTACTAGGACCGGTTAATGAGTGTTTATCTTCCATTTCCTTTTTGTTATGTTTCATATATACACCCGAGAGAGATGCGAGTATCCAAACACCCCATGTGAGGTGCTAGTATGTAATTCCGTGCTTGTTATGACTTTTAAGGGCTTATATGTGTTGTGGACCGTTTTGAATTAATCTTTGAATGACCCCAACTTATAAATTAATTGGCTAAAAGCACATTTGCTTGAGGACAAGCAAATAACAAGTGTAGGGATATTTGATAAGGTTTTAAAAGGTACCATTTTGAGGGTCGTTTAAGTCCTTATTTGATCACTTTTGTATCCGTTATTGCTTAATATCGCTCCTTTTCACTTTTAGGTCTCGTGAAGGCAAAATGCTGGAATGGCACTTATTTGGACGGAAAGGCGCGATTATATGAAGAAAATGGCCAAAGTCGAAATCAAGGCACTCACGATTCTTTGAATGTAGAAGCGGCGCGTCGGGTGCTATTTGCGACGCCGTCCCAAAATTATGTGACGGGTCGAACTCAAACTCGTGTTTTCAAGAGACGGCGTCTAGTGGTGAAAGAGTAGGTCGTCGCTACTCGGGCGGCCTAGATGCGATCCAGACGACGCCGAGTCAAGAGGACGGCGTCACGGACATAAGGTGACGCCGTCGCAAGGTTAACGTGGCCAAGACGAAACCCTAATGGCGGCGACACGGCGTCACTAAACATAAGGTGACGCCAGTAATTGTAATCTTATATATAGAATCCAATTTTTCGGTCTTTGTGTGGAGAGTCTTTGGAGTAAAAACCTAAAACCGAACCTAAGGTGTCTTGTACAGTATTTTAGGGTTTTTAACCCTATCTTACACCAAGATAAGTCTTTGCTTCATTAATTCAATTATGTCTTTGATTATTTGTGTGTATGCTTGCATGTTCTCCATGTCCGGCTAATTTATTTGTGTGTTTGCTTAGGAAGTATGAAACTTAATTATTAAATATTGATTGGTTGTTTCTTATCTTAGTTGATTTATGATCTAGTAATGCGATAGGTCATCCGTTGTGCACTTAATGCTTGATTCATCTTTGTGAACCATAGAGTATAATTACCTGAGTGATTGTAGTCTAAACCATCCGAAGAGCGCCTTAGAGTAGGAGTCTATAATCTCTAGTGGGTTTGTAGACGAGACCCTTTGGTAAGTTCAAAGAGTTAGGGAGAAACGCATACCCTGCAACTTTAGACACACAACGCAACTAGGAATAAGGCGTGACACTCAACCATCAATAGGAGATAATTAAGGAGTAATACAAACTAAGTAAACACATCTTTAAACTATCATACGAGCACACATTAATTAGACATAGACTCCCACAACCTTAGTTTAGATAATTAGATAATAGTAGAGTAATCGGTAGAAATACCAACCCCTCAAATCCAATACCCGAGATTCGTACCTTTCCATTTTTCATAAAATATAAAAGATAAAAATAATCTTCCTCAACCTTAACCTTAGCGTAGTAACTCCTACTAGCATTCCTATTCCCCTAAAGAACGATATCAATACCCGTGGCTTACCCTAATTACTACACTACAACGATTAGGTTCACTGCCTAGGGTGTTATAAAACTTGCTCGAAGAAAAGGAAGTTCCTTTGACCCCGAACGACGCGTGTAGCGTTATCACTTACCCATCAAGGAAAATGACGAAATGGGAACCCTTGCTAAACTATACCTAAAGGAAATTGTATCCCGTAATGGAGTACCAATTTCCATCATTTCTGATCGTGACAGTCGTTTTACTTCACACTTCTGGAAATCTCTTCAAAAGGCCTTAGGTACTCGTTTGGATATGAGTACCGCATATCCTCCCTCAAACCGATGGCCAAAGCGAAAGGACTATCCAAACCTTGGAAGACATGCTTGAGCTTGCGTGATCGACTTTGGAAAAGGTTGGGATAAACACTTACCGTTGGCGGAATTCTCCTACAACAATAGTTACCACGCGAGCATCAAGGCAGCCCCATTCGAGGCACTTTATGGTCGAAAGTGTCGATCACCTGTTTGTTGGGCCGAGGTTTGAGATGCCCAACTCACTGGACCTGAGCTTGTCCAAGAAACAACCGAGAAGATTGTACAAATTCGTCAACGACTTCAAGCTGCTAGAGATCGACAAAAGAGTTACGCCGATGTTAGAAGGAAACCCATGGAATTTCAAGTTGGTGATCGAGTTATGTTGAAAGTATCACCTTGGAAAGGAAAGGTTCGATTTGGAAAGCGAGGAAAGTTACATCCTCGATACATTGGCCCTTTCAAGATTCTCGGAGAATCGCCCGGTTGCTTACAAGCTTGATCTCCGGAAGAACTTAGTAGAGTACACCCTACCTTTCACGTCTCAAATCGAAGAAATGCTTGTCGGATGAATCTCTTGTCGCTTCACCAAAAGAGATTAACCTCGATGACAAGCTCAACTTTGTCGAAGAACCAATTGAAATCATGGATAGGAAGTCAAGCGACTTAAGCAAAGTCGCATCCCTATCGTCAAAGTTAGATGGAACTCCAAGAGAGGACCGAGTACATGTGGGGCGCGAAGACACCATGCGTGTTAAGTACCGCATCTCTTTGCAAATTCAACTCCGACAACCATCAGAAACTAAAATTCCGCCGACGGAATTCTCTTAAGGGTTGGTCTGTGTAGCCACTGAAATTTCACTATCATCAACCTTCATATTAATAAACTAGATTGGTTATCAAAACTTATTGGAGCTAAGTTGAGCAATTTTAGCATGTACGTTTCATTTTATTGCATAAAAATTTATGCATCTCCGAGTAGTCTTATTTAATCATGCCCGATATTTATCGATAACGAAATCGGTCTCACAAGAAATTTTCTTGTCTTCACGAGCATTACGCTGATCGACACTCAATTAGTTATGGCTAAAGTCAAATAAATATTTCTACGAGTTAGAATTAGTATTTTATTTTTACCTTTATAAAACATGCTAAAAATTATATATTACACGTTTACGCAAAAGCATCAAACCGGGACACCGTGACCCACGTTTAAGCTCAAACGGGACACAAAATACATAACGAAAATTTGAGATAATCTTACACGTTACCACCCAAATTACAACTCATAGTGTCACGGGTTATATTAAAAAGATGTGAAATGCTACCTTACACATTATGAACTAACTAATAATATCCATACACCTTATTAAACACTAGACTATTGGACCTAAATGAGATCCTTTCTTTCTTTTTTTTTTTCTTGTAACCGAATATACCCACAAGATGTACACCCATCTCTTCAAAACTTGCAAATACATTGACTTTGAAACATTTCTTGAGAAGTAAACATAAAACCCAACATGTAACCAAGCACTTTGACTTTTGAGACATGATTAAGCATATTTCCCATGCACACAACACATTTCACTCTTCTTCTTTGTCCTTTGGCTGCCGTATACCTCCTAATACCACAATCCAATTGTTAGTTTTCCTTTAATACTACCTAGGTTCTAGTATAATCAAGATTTCATGTATCAAAGCTCAACATAAACTCTTGGTCTTTAACCAAAAGTTCTTCTCCTTTTTCTTCTTAAAAACCCACGAGCCCACAAGTTCATCACACATCTCACTTACAAAATCTCACCAAAAACCTCTAAGTGTATGCAAAGTTTAGCCTTGGAAGCTTGGTTTTCTCTTGGTTTGCTCTAGCTCACTTCGACACATACTCTTCCACAACCCTCTTCAAGCTCATTAAATTTTCAAACACTCAAAGGAAAACTAAGGTTACTTGAAAACGAACATAAGGGTTTTAGAAGCGAGGTAATCGGGTTCACTTTGGAACGCATATCGGGTTCACTTTGGGAAGCATATTGGGTTTCTTTGGTCCTCATTCTTGTCCGTACGTATTCTCCACCACCATTCTTGGTGTTGTAAGTATTCCTCTTTTTTCTTTTTCCGTATGTAGGACGATATAGTTTCTTAACCAAATCATTTATAACACATCGATATGTTGTCACGACACTTGTACACGACCTCGTTTATAAAAAATGCTACGTATCATGTTACCTACTATCGTAATAAACTTGAGTGGATAGAAAACTCGTTTTGTTGTCAACCCATTTCGAAACTAACTACAAACGCAAATGTAAGGCTTAGATTGTTTCCTTGGTTCACTCGGCATCATTGTTAAAAATCGCCGGACAAAAGAAAACATATTGCATGTGCATGCAAAACTTTCGAACATTTCCTACTGAGAAGAAATACATAACAAGTATAAAACAGTCGAAATACCCATTAAATAGAGTCACGCTGTGAGAACTAACACAAAAAGACCCTTGGCTCGGTTGGTAGGGACGTGGGTGATCAACGGGAGGTTGTGAGTTCGAATCATCTCGTGGCAATTACCCATTTTTTTTGTTATATTTGTAACTTTCGTATTTTGACAAATCCAGTCCCCCGACTTCACACCCCTTGTCATTTTCCTTAAGATCTTTTATAAGCCTTGTAAACTCATATTGATATCTACGAGTTCGACCCTCGACTTTGAACCACTTGACACATTTCTTAAAACCCTTATAAAGTTTGAAACTTATATATGTCTTTACAACTTAAATCTCTCCAAGTTCTACATTTGACGCTTTTCATCCTAAAAACTTCTATAAGATAATAAATTTATATTTTTCTACGAGTCTTCGTTACATAAATATATTTGGTACATATTTCTATTTGACGACCACATTTGCATAAACTAGAAAATATTATATTTTTCTAAATATAATATTTTCCCACAACTCAGATAAATATATATTGTATATATATCTATACTTTTCAAAACTAAACGAGATCAAATAAATACAAGTTGATTTGTAATTATTTCCACTTCAATAAATATACTCGAGCCAACTCTTATACGAATGTTTCGTAAACTGTTCCACTCACTTTTCCAAGAGTCAAAACTTACGAGCATTTCGAAACTTATTTAAACTTAACTGTTGCCACACAAGCGTTAATAAACACAAACTCTTGAAAATGCTTCAACCGTTTTAAATACACTAAGTCATGAATAAAAACAATAAACTAAGACTTGCCATACTAATTATAGGTTGCGTGACGGTGCTTCGTGCTCATACTACTTGACTTTATACTACTCGAATTCTGTTTGCTAAGGTGAGTTCATAGCCTCGCCTTTACTTATTTCTTTCAAACCCCGCGAGGGAGATGCATGCTATAAACTAGAACACAAGTCTTTTCTTAAAGCTGTATGCTTGCACGATCATTATTATTATAGCCTAAGTTGCACGCCATAAGTCCCTTACATCATGAACCATTAATCACTTGCTAGTGAACGCGAATATTGTAGATAGTACTATGGGAATTAACGACCCGACTCGGTTATCGGAAATAACCCAAGCACTATATTTGGTTAACTATGGAATTGGCAATTCCATCTCGAGAGGCAATATTATTACTTACGCCATGAATTAGGTGTATGCAGTTAGTTTGGTGTCATGAGCTTAGTGCATAATAATAATCTATGTTTTTCCATGGTGATTGTATTCGAAGCAATTATCATCTCTTACTTGTGTTCAACCATTTATTTAAACTATGAATATCACTCAACTTTTGTTGACTTTTTAAGCATGTTCATCTCAGGTACTAATTAGAATATCATGAAGGCGTGGAGTGGACGTCGTGGGACGCTCGAAGTGGTGTTGTTTTCAATTAAAGTTATCATTTCGCAAATATTTAAACTATCTTTTGTGTAACTTCAAAACATGTGGTATTCTCTTTTGTGTTTCCAAAATGCTGAGTTCTATGAAATGGTAACTACCTTTTATTAAAACGTCTCTTTAGAGCCGTTTTCTATAACTTATGACTATGATCCTCTAAGTAATACCCCAAAGAGTCTTCCGCTGTCACATTGTGATTTTGGGGGTGTTACACGCTACATGCTAGATTCTAAATAGTGAGTGCCCGGCCGTTAGGAACTTAGACACTACACCCCCAATTCTTAAGTTCATCCAAACGATTGGTGATCAGTTGGTCAAATCGCACAAGTAGAAAGGGTCGTCAATTGGTCATATCTTACCCTTCCCGTCTCAGTCCGCTCACCTAGGGTCATTTGGTCATATCGTCTAGGCAATTGGCCTCTATCGCCATTCAAAACTACCGAACCAAGGGTGACTACCAAAGAACTATGCATGCATACACTTAGAAATAATTGAACGGAAGTAAAGGTAAACGCAAACAAAACAATTAAGGAATCATAACTAGGCTAGCACCAAAGGGTGCTTAGCCAAACATATAGTAAATTAATCCAACAATAATGAATAAAACATGAATAGAATTAAACATAATGTTTGATACAAATTACTTGATGTAGAGCTAATAACGATGATGATTGCGAGTGAATTCTTCATTCAAAGCGGCTTTGATGTTGGAAAATGCCCCGAGGTGGTGCCCTAATCGACCCTAGGAGAGGGGTGAAGAGATACTCAAAAATGCGATTTAGGGCAGTATTTATAGGCCCCGACATGGTTATGGCGTAACTAAATTTATTAGTTACGTCGTAACTACAAATGTAATTACGCCGTAAATATCATACTTCGTAGTTTTTGTCATCCATTCTAAATCTTGAAACTTATTTGCACTAGATGACGCTTTTGGCCCCTGATCGTTCTTCTTCATTTATATTTTAGTCCATGAAGTAAATAAACTTCATATAAGTTGTCACCTTCAGTCCCCGATCGTACTTGCTATTTTTACTTTTCATCCTCGGAGTAAATATTATCTTCATTTAGCCACGGGACTTCAACTCCTTAGCGCCCAAGTAATTAATTACGGCGTAACTAATTATCCGAGTTACGCCGTAATCCTTCTTCATCTCATACTTATCCCTCCGAAATAATCTCTACGGCGTAACTAAATTGCAGCGTTACGTCAGTAACCTTCATAAAAATAATTACGACGTAACCATAAGAATTGGTTACCGTATCCTTCAAAGCTCATATTTACGCCGTAACCTTATTAGCTAGTTACGGCGTAATCTTCACATAAAATCCAAAGGCCCTCGTAAATCAATCTTCAGAACATATACTTGGCCTATTACTACTTCTTTTCCGCTCCAATGCCTCATTTATCCTGAAATGCAAATATGAATGAATATGAAAGAATTAAGTACCATATTAATGCAAATGAGGCCATAAACACGGGAATTTGATATATAAAAGATCAGGCTAATTTGATGTTATCAATTAATTTTATAATTAATAAGGATAATAAGGAGTCTCAATTAATTAAGAGTTTTAAGTACACTTAATAGTTTTTTTATATTTAATTAAATTTTCGGGTTTATAAAAAAAAAAAAAAAAAAAAAAAAATTGGAATTAATCCAACCGTTCGGTTGCAACCCGCAACCGGATCCGGTTGGACGTTTTGGTTTAGAAGTTTACCACCAACCGAATCGGTTGGTGAGCCAACCGATCCGGTTGGAGCTCTCGATAAATTTTTTTCTACTTTTTAGATTTTGAGTTTTAGCTTGTGTTTTCAGTTTTGTTATATGTCTTTACTTGCTTAGTATATGTTTCTATAGTTTGCTTTTGTTTCTACTAACTCTAACACTAATGATTTGGATTTTTGTCTTTGGTTTTGTTTTGTCTTGTTAGATAGTTTTTATGGATAGTTTAAGCGGAATTTTTGAGTACCTTCGTAACTTGGATGAGATGTTCAAAGACACCGGGAATTCGTTGGAGAAGATTGGAGATATCTTAGAAGGAATTAAGGAGGATTTGGGAATTGATACGGTTAGTATGGAAGTGTAGTATCTTGGTTTATCACAAACACATCATAAGCACAAATGTTAGGCGTAAGGATAAGGTTTAGAGAGAGAAAGTGGGAGAGGATGGGAAACTTAGTGAGACAAAGAAAAAATTGTATTATGAAAGTTGCCTTAGAGGGCAAAGGGTATTTATAGGGTACAAGCATAGCACGCCTACTTTAGGATGTGGATCAGGCATACAGTGGGTAAAGACCCGTCCGTCCTCCACGGTGTTACTAAGTAATCTAATTACTATTACTGAATTACTACGACTACGAGCTTTCTAATGAGTATACATACTTGAGGTGACCGACACTTTAAGTCTTGGATTTACTAAATCCTATCATTCTCCCCACAAGGAGGTCACCTCAACTTACATTGATTACAAAAGATATTACTTTTGATGTTCCTGGTTTCATTGATTAATCACTTTTGTTCTCAGAGCTCGTAGTCTTTTGATTCTTTACGTTACGCATGTTTTGATATTTCAAGTGGAGGTCTTTAAGCGATCCACGCGATGTTGAGTTTGAGCCGCTTTGAGATCATCACCAAAGTAAATCTCGACTCATTCTTTTGATGTATTGCCATTATGTGATGTTGTGACTTTCGGACCGACATGCTCACATCTTGGATCATGATATCTTCTCATCGTAGTTGGAAGCATTTTTGATTATGATATTTGTATCGAGTAGCGAAGCATGGAATGAAGAATATCGAACCAGCTTGATGAAGATATGCACATATCATGAATTCTTTAGGTGAAAGAGTGATGTGTGAGCATGTGGCAATGGATTGACTTCTCAATTCGATCGGTTGCAACCGTCGGGTATCCATGCATAAAGCAGTTAGCACTAAAACATATGAAAGTGTCTTTGATCACTTTCTTTGAATTAGGTACACGCCCGCGGTTCCCGTTGATCGATTACAAATCTTGCTGTGATTAGGTATGATTCCAAGAATCTCCTTGATGAGGTTTCGCACTATTCTAGTTGTTCTCAAGCGGAACGTCTCAAAGAGGACAACACGGAGTGAGTGAACCAAATAATTGAGATTCAGCGATTGATGAAAATGATTTGGAAACAATCGTGTATTTAATATAAAGGGTTTTGCAATACAACGAAGGTTTTATGGAAAATCAATTATCAATCATAAATACCCTTTAATTTTGAAACATTAATACCCGATCAAAGTGCTACGTAAAAGAATTTTAAGCACAACGACCGGTTTTCAAAGGTATCCGTCAATCCATTTCTGGACCAAGGTTGATTCAAGATTGAATCGCCCCATCATTTCTATCCAGTTGTCACAAGATTGAACTTTTGCAAGATCTCACATGTCACCTACCAAGAGCTTGTAAGATGTTGGCTCTAGAAGGATTTCCATCTTCATCGTGAATATTTAACATATCACTCGGATGTTCTGGCAATACCACATGGATAATGCGTAGGACTCTTAATTTATTCTTACTTTCCACATTGTGTGAAACAGCAAGTCTTCAAGAATAATGTGTCCTAATGAGATTTATTGATGATCTCTTGGCTCTAGACTCAATTGTGCACTTTGATTTCCTATGCCGGAGACTAGGGAGAGGGTCTCCTTCTTCAATATCAACAATCTCTAAGAGAAAGTCGATTGATTATGTCGGTTCCCCATGAGAATGAAACAAGTCCTTTTAAGAGGAACTTGAGTAGCTTGGGAAGTTTTAGTGTAGTGCGTCACTGGGTCCATGACGTCTTGTCTTCAATACAAGTGTTACCTTAGTAACCACCAGTAGCAAATGTAATGAACCCGGTTTCTGCCCTAAGGTTGAATTACTGGAGGGCTATTTCTTTTCACCCTTTTCACATTCATTTCTTTTTCATTTATCAACCCCTTCAGTGCTTACCAGGACTTCATTACTAGAACCTTGTTGGGTTTATTCCAGTTCTAGCTCTATCTCAGACCGCACTTTTTCCCATTTCTCACTTTTCTCCTTTTTTTCATCATACCTAAGGACTTCTACACTATCTAGTGAATTGTCCCTGGGTAGATCCCTCCGGCTCTGGCGGGATCGTGGGAACGAATACCTAACCTAACCATCCTTATATCACCCTGCATAAATTAGAATTGGTCGGTCTTTTGGTGTTGTTCTTCCGCCTTGAAACCAATTGAAAACCATTTTGAGAAATCAATCAAGATACTTGTGATATAATATCAAAGCATTTTGTATCTTAATTTTTTTTGATATTTTAGAAATGCTCCCCCTCAACATGTGCTTCAAGTATTTGAAAGATCCAATCTTTTGATTAACATTTTCTAAAATGATCATCATCACTTCCCGATCAATTCAAGTAGATAAAGCATGTTGGGGAAGAATGGGGTTTTATTAGGATTGCTCTCCCTCAATTTGTGCATCGAGACAAGTCAATCACGTTTGAGACAAGTCAATCACGTTTCAATCCCTTTTGGTTTAAAATAGATGCTCCCCCTTAACATGTGCATGGGAAATTTGAAATCGTTTGGCGCATGCAGGGAGGAGAGCTTGTTGTTATATTTCTAAACCACTTGTTGAATTATCAGTTTGTATCCAATTTAAATCACAAATTCTCCCCCGATCAAAATTTTCAAATCCTTTGAGATTTGTGATCTCTATTGATTTAAATTAATTTTGAAAACTTTTGAGGAGAAATGTGACTTGCTTTTGAAAAAACATTTCAACTGATGATAGTCAGATTTTCAGACTTTAAACTCCATTGTTTAAACATGCATAAATATCTTTTGAAAACATAACAATAACCAAGGTCTGGTACCAATTGTATAAACATTGTTCATTTTGATTAACCAAAAGTAGACCTTGCTAGTTTAAGTGCAAATTGTTTGAAAAATACTCTTTTAGATTTGATTGAAATCATTCTCCCCCTCCATCAATTACATAAGTTGTTGATTGGGAGATAGAGATTTTGACAATTGATAGGTCCGGATGATTTTCAAAAATAGAGTCCGAGGTATTTTCAAAGCAATTTTGTTTTCATTAGATGACAAATATTTTTAGGAAGAATTTTAGAAGGAAAAATATTTGGAAAGAAACATTTGTCTTTTTGGTGACAAACATTTGTTTTAGAATCGAGCATGATGTTTGAAAATTTTGAGATGAAGCATGGCTCTGTTCTTTCTTTAAAAGCAGGTTCTTTGCTGAAATGACAATAAGCCATCATTTTTCTCCATCTCGTTTTTTTTTTTTTTTTTAATGGTTCAACTTCATCTAGAGACCGTGTCATTCTTTGAGTGACAACTCAAAGTCCATAAATGTTATCGAACCCCGAAATATATGATAAATAAATAATATTTTTGAAAATTTTCAAGATTTTCCGATTTTTATGGATTTTAAAAATTTTATATTTTGTATTTTCTTTTAGTGGTTTGATATGTGTCTAAAACACATATATTTTACCTTGTTTAAACCCACAAAACAACCAAAACACACAAATGACTATATAAATGTTACAAATATCATGAAAATGTGTTTTTATGTGTTACAAATGAAAAAGGATTGAAAAGCGATGAAAACAACAAAGTTTACAAAATTGGCGCTTTAGTCCCCGAACTTTCACAGATTGTAGAAATGGTCCCTGATAAAATATTTTGAAGAAAAATCAACAATAGTCCCCAGAATCATGAAATCACAAATTTTACCCTTGAAGTTCAAATTTGCAAAATGGCAAGTTTAGTCCTCGACTTTGAAAAATTACATAAAAGGTCCTTGGATTTATATAAATGGGAAATTATCAAATATGGTCCTTGTACTAATCATAAATGGCAGGTTTGGTCCTTGTGTGAACTTTGGAAACTTGTCAAGATCAGTCCCTCAATTTGTGAATTACAATTATGGTCCTCAGCTTAACTAAACAACAAACGGACCCTTGTATTATTAAAACCCAAACCAAATCCAACCCAATCCTTAAACCAGCTAGCCCAACATCAAACCGCCCAACCCCATGATATTTAAACACAGTCAAATAGTCAACCCCCGCTCAAAACAGCTTCCACTGTTCATCCTCCCCCCAAACCACTTAGTCACCATACCAGGGTGGTTTTCATGCCACTTCCCCCCTCCACTTGTCCTCGACAGCTCACACCCTACCCTCTTACACCATCTAAACATCAACCCACTCCATAATAAATGCATCCCCACCACTTTTCACCCATCTCCCTGCTTTCCTCTGTTGACCCAAAAGCTTCTCCAAACTATCTCAATTGTCCCCTTGCCACCTCCACATAACTCCACAATTCCTTAATTGTTCTCAGACCGCCTCAAATCCACGTGTACACTTTTGGCGCCAAAAGTGTTTTAAACGGCTGAGATCAAATTCTACAATTCAAGGATCAAGATTGAAGATGGGACATCTGAGTGGTCTCCAAGGATACTGAGACTATAAAAAGAAGGAAAAGAAGCAGAGGAACAACCACTTTTGGCCTTAAGCCATAGTCACTTAGCTTTTTTATCATGTCTTTTACTGCTTTCATTTACTTACCATGTCTTTTAAAAGCTTTCAGTATTGTAATAAACCTTGAAAAAGTTCAATTACATGCTATTTACAGTTTGTAGTTTCATAATCTTTAAATACTTGTCATTTAAATTATTGTCTCTTTACTTAAAATTGTCATTTACTTACCCCGTCTGTTATAGTGTTTAGAGGACATCAATAAGTCACTTAGGCTCCTTACAAAGCTCTAAGGCTTTTAGAAACCGTAAAGCGCTTGTAATACATAAACCCAAAAATACAAAAGAAATCTCCAAGAAACTAGTTTGCAAGAAAGAACAACGTGGAGTCGGTGAAATTTGGATTGCTTAAGGGATATTAGGAGCTTAATGGGAAGCTATTAGGTGTAACCTTGTCCTAGGAATGGTTCTTGTCACTTAGCATTCATTATGGACACTTTGTAAGCAATTTTCTTATATTTTGGTATTTTTTGTTTAAGTATATTATATCGTGATTTCTATGTTTTCTTGTTTAAATGTTGTTGTTAATTGTTTTTAAGGTTTAAAATTGTATGCTTATATGTTAGTTTGTGAAGTTACTTAATATTTCATTTTCACTGTGGAAATGGTATATTAGTGATTATTGTGTATTGTTGTTATATATATTGTTTTTATGTTCATTTATGCTTGTTATGTGTTTATATGATGTTTGGATTCATTTTCATGGTTTGAATCTTTGTTATGCATTGAAAATCCAATAATCATTAAGATTAAGGTGTGTTTGGCAATACTGATTCAAGGGTGTTAAGATGAGTCTAGGGTGTTGTTTTTGGTTGCTATTTGATACATGGAGTTCCTTAAGGTCAGACAAACCATTAAGCCTATTATGTATTCATAAAAAAGTCAAAAATCATATCTTTGATCCTTAACTTGATCACTGTGGCAGTTTACAAGCCAAATCCACCATATGTGTTTAAAAGTTGTTCTTACTTGTTTATTTCATGTTATTGTATCATATTATATCATAATTAGTTGTTAAATTCAGATCAAAGTTGATCAAAGTCAACTTTGATCATAAACACCAAAAGTCAAAATTTCAGATTTTGTGTTTTTGAATTAAATAGATAATTTTGTGTAGCTTTTAATACTTAGTTTTAGAACTTGTCCTTATAGTATGTTTTAGTTTAATGCTTGTCTTGTTGTATGATTTTTGTTAATTTTAGTTCGACTTATTTCTAGCTTAAATTTGTGCTTAAATAAGCTTGTTTTTTACCTCAGATCACAAGCCACAAGCCCAAGTTCACAAGCCCAGTAGCTTGTTGACCTTTGGACTTGTGGCTATGTTTGTTGTTTATTTATGAAGCCCTCTAATCTGTTTAGTTATGTGTTTGCTTATTTTCCCTTTTTAGTTTATTAGACCAATTTTATTGCCCACCTTTTGTACCATTTAGCCTTACCCAAACTGATGCAAACAGTTGAGTGAGGCTAGTTACCAAAGCTTTTAAACAAGGTCCTTATTTGAGCACAAGCTTGTGACTCTTGGCTTTTCACAAGGCTAAGCAGTCCATATCAATGTCTCAATTATAGTTGAGCTTGTTTGAGCTTATTAGATAAGTTTATGAGAGTTTGTGATTGCCCACTTACAACATACCCCTGATTACTCAGGGGTATTACACCATTTCCACAAGCTTCTCAGAAGCTCTTGATAGGTCATAAGCTTGTGAAGCTTGGTTTTTCATGAAGCCTAGCAACCCAAGTATGAGATCCAGTGCTTAATTTTTATGTTGTAGCTCATTAAGTAGGGCTGCAACATACTTTTTGTTTGTCCCATTTCCTGTGCACTTAGCTTATACCATCACACTCAGGAAATGGGAGACTTTTCATAAGCTTCCTACAAGCTCACTAGTGGACCCCACTAGGTGAGCTTGGGCTTTTTGGAAAGCCTACCAGCACATCTTGCAACCTCAACTCTTATTTTGGTTATTTAAGCTTATTCACTGAGCTTATTTTGCCCAAACAAAAGACTGCAGGGGGTGTTTGGATATGTAGTGCACTGGAAGTGCTTATTTGCTTATTTCAAGCTTATTTGCCAATTCCAGTGTACAAGCTTGTATATTCTAGTCCATTATACATGTACATACATATTTTTATTCTTAGTTTACATCAGATAGCTTTTCAAAGCTTATACTAAGCTTATTACTCCACTTGAGGCCAAAAGCTCAATCAGTGGGTAATAAGCCCATGTATGGCTTATTTTTAGATTATATAAGTTTTGTTTTCATTAAATATGTATAATATCGATTATATGTTTAGTTTCGAAAATGAAAAACCAAAAGAATCCTTTTTAAGCTAAGTGATAGCTTTTCTTTAGTAGTTTAATTGCTTATTAGCTTATTTTGTTAAGTACATATAATTTTATATTTTTCCTAGCTTCTTTTATTTATTGTAGAATTTTGTAAAAGTTTCATAATTTTCTCTGTTTGTTTAATATTTATTAAAATTTAAAATAGTTAATAGTGCTAAATAATTAGTAATAAATAAATAAAAACATAAAAATATTTTTCGAGTTTATAATCAGTTTATAATATTCTAGATTTTTCTAAGTTAAAATCTTATTTTTCAAGGTTAATTTTATATTTTCTTGTATTTAAGTGTATTTTAAATAGTAAATAATTAATAATAAATAGAATAATTGTGTAATAAATACATTTTCAGTTTCTTAAATTATTTTATAATATTTTAGATTTTTCAGATTCTTTATTTCATTTATTTATGTTAATTTTAGATTTTCTTATTATTTAATTCATTATTAAATACATTTAATTCATTTTTAATTTATATTAATTAATTTATTAGTGTAAAAATTTATTTTAATTTTCTAATAATTTTCTTATCTTTTTAGGATTCCAAAAATATAATTTTCACATTTGTGAGAGTTGTATTGGACAGAATTCACGTTTTTATTTTGCACGTTTACGTAAAATTTAGTAAACGTACGTTTTTAGATTTTAATCGTTAAACAATTGTAAATATAGAATTAAAATGACTTCAAAAATTTTATATTTTACTTTCTTAGTATAATTAATTATAATTCCTTTCCTGTTTTATTTTGTTACATTTATGTAATTATTACATACACGTATTTCATTTCAGATTTTTAGTTTTCTTAACTTTTATATAAACTTGTATATTATAGTTAAATATTTTAATTATATTTAATTTGCATTTAAGTCGCTAAGACATGCAAATCCCTACTATAGTTATAATCGTTTTGTTTTTATATGTTTACGTTTAATTTAAGTTAAACATACGTTTGTATATCTTTTACGTTTTTAGGTTTCTGATTGCACGTTTTTAACGACATAGTGCGTGATGAGCTATCACTATTCACATTCCTAGTGTTAGTCAATCGATTCCTGCTTTTGTATATTCGTAATCATTTCAAGACACACAATGCTTTATTACAGCTTACACACCTCGTTGGGACTTAACGACTGGGAAACACTATACTCTCCCGATCTTAATTGCATTGGTTCCGCATCGCTTGGACTTTTATTACGGTTGGCCATTCAAGTGGTTAGCTTGTGTGATTAAACCCGACCGCTCGGGACCGATCAAATTTTAGGCGCCACTGCGGGAGTGTGTTGTGATAACGTACTCAGAACATACTTGTGTTTTGTTGAAATATCTATCCTTGTATATTATATATAATATCATATCTCCATTCCTAAAACAATATAAAAAACAAAAATATTTTCCTTTTCTTTCTATATATGCATAAAAGATAAAAATAAAAAAAATATTCTGTTTATATTATAAAATCGAAAACCAAAAATATTTTCCTTACCTTGCTATTCATAATTCTGTGAGTGATCCACTCCAATTTCTCATCCAGTCATTTCCCCATGAACAAATTAATTCGGGATCGAGTCAAGCTAGCGACTTCAATCAAAAAAAAGAGGCTAAACATGGGTTTTCACCGTGCAGTACCACCTTAGTGTGGGGTGTGCCCACATGTTGTATATATTTTGAAAATGAAATAAAAAGTGTAAATACGTAAAAATAAAATAATTGTTGTATTACTTCACTTGACTTTGAATATTGAGGACAATATTCATTTCTAAGTGGGGGGAATTCTCGCGAATTTGATCACTTATATACCTTTGTATGCCCTTTTCCCCAAAATGACCAAAATTTAATTTTTTTTTTCATTGGTATTAGTGTTTTACACTAAATACAACAAATGGTAATCAATCCACCATGTCTAACACACATAAGATTGGCTAATCCAGAGCAAACGGCTCTTGGTAAAGATATCTCAAACCGCTTGATGGCTTGCAATTTGCCAAAATTGTATGGTACCTCAACTCGCCATATCCTAATAAGCGAATGAGTTGGCATAGCCCGCAAGATTATGGCTTGTGGTAAAGGCAAGGAAAAACCATAATTGGTAATTAACTCACCAAAGATAATATTTATAATTTATCTAAGAGTTGGCTAGTCCGTAGCAAACGGCTTTTGGTAAAGACAAAACAAAACCGTTGATACCGGTGATTTGCTCAAAATCACATGGTTATCAGTGGACCATAGTTCTTACTTGAATCGAGACATCTTGCTACTCCAAGTGATGGCTTTTGGTAAAGAGTTCTTTGAAACCATTAATTTTTCATAAAAGATTGCTAGGGACTAGCAATAGTTTTAATGTGGGGGATTTGATATGTGTCTAAAACACATATATTTTACCTTGTTTAAACCCACAAAACAAACCAAAACACACAAATGACTATATAAATGTTACAAATATCATGAAAATGTGTTTTATGTGTTACAAATGAAAAGGATTGAAAACGATGAAAACAACAAAGTTTACAAAATTGGCGCTTTAGTCCCCGAACTTTCCAGATTGTCGAAATGGTCCTGGATAAAATATTTTGAAGAAAAATCAACAATAGTCCCCAGAATCATGAAATGACAAATTTTACCCTTGAAGTTCAAATTTGCAAAATGGCAAGTTTAGTCCTCGACTTTAAAAATTACATAAAAGGTCCTTGGATTTATATAAATGGGAAATTATCAAATATGGTCCTTGTACTAATCATAAATGGCGGGTTTGGTCCTTGTGTGAACTTTGAAACTTGTCAAGATCACCCTCAATTTGATGAATTACAAATATGGTCCTCAAGCTTAACTAAACAACAAACGGACCCTTGTATTATTAAAACCCAAACCAAATCCAACCCAATCCTTAAACCAATTAGCCCAACATCAAAACCGCCCAACCCCATGATATTTAAACTGGTCAAATAGTCAACCTCGCCAAAACAGCCTTCCACTGCTCATCCTCCCCAAACCACTTAGTCACCATACCAGGTGGTTTTCATGCCACTTCCTCCACTTGTCCTCGATACCACACCCTACCCTCTTACACCATCTAAACATCAACCCACTCCATAATAAATGCATCCCCACCACTTTTCACCCATCTCCCTGCTTTCTCTCTCGACCCAAAAGCTTCTCCAAACTATCTCAATTGTCCCTTGCCACCTCCACATAACTCCACAATTCCTTAATTGTTCTCGCATCGCCTCAACCACGTGTACACTTTTGGCGCCAAAAGTGTTTTAAACGACCGAGATCAAATTCTACAATTCAAGGATCAAGATTGAAGATGGGACATCCGAGTGGTCTCCAAGGATACCGAGACTATAAAAGAAGGAAAAAGCAGAGGAACAACCACTTTTGCCTTAAGCCATAGTCACTTAGCTTTTTATCATGTCTTTATCGCTTTCATTTACTTACCATGTCTTTTAAAAGCTTTCAAGATTGTAATAAACCTTGAAAAGTTCAATTACATGCTATTTACAGTTTAGTTTCATAATCTTTAAATACTTGTCATTTAAATTATTGTCTCTTTACTTAAAATTGTCATTTACTTACCCTGTCTGTTATAGTCAGAGGACATCAATAAGTCACTTAGGCTCCTTACAAAAGCTCTAAGGCTTTTAGAAACCTTAAAGGCAGTTGTAATACATAAACTCAAAAAATACAAAAAGAAATCTCCAAGAAACTAGTTTGCAAGAAAGAACAACGTGGAGTCGGTGAAATTTGGATTGCTTAAGGATATTAGGAGCTTAATGGGAAGCTATTAGGTGTAACCTTGTCCTAGGAATGGTTCTTGTCACTTAGCATTCATTATGGACACTTTTGTAAGCAATTTTCTTATATTTTGGTATTTTACCGTTTAAGTATATTATATGTCAGGATTTCTATGTTTTCTTGTTTAAATGTTGTTGTTAATTGTTTTAAGGTTTAAAATTGTATGCTTATATGTTAGTTTGTGAAGTTACTTAATATTTCATTTTCACTTGGAAATGGTATATTAGTGATTATTGTATTGTTGTTATATATATTGTTTTTATGTTCATTTATGCTTGTTATGTGTTTATATGATGTTTGATTCAGTTTCATGGTTTGAATCTTTGTTATGCATTGAAAATCCAATAATCATTAAGATTAAGGTGTGTTTGGCAATATTGATTCAAGGGTGTTAAGATGAGTCTAGGGTGTTGTTTTTGGTTGCTATTTGATACATGGAGTTCCTTAAGGTCGACAAACCATTAAGCCTATTATGTATTCATAAAAAGTCAAAATCATATCTTTGATCCTTAACTTGATCATCGTGGCGCTTTACAAGCCAAATCCACCATATGTGTTTAAAAGTTGTTCTTACTTGTTTATTTCATGTTATTATATCATATTATATCATAATTAGTTGTTAAATTCAGATCAAAGTTGATCAAAGTCAACTTTGATCATAAACACCAAAAGTCAAAATTTCGATTTTGGTTTTGAATTAAATAGATAATTTTGTGTAGCTTTTAATACTTAGTTTTAGAACTTGTCCTTATAGTATGTTTTAGTTTAGTGCTTGTCTTGTTGTATGATTTTGTTAATTTTAGTTCAAACTTATTTCTAGCTTAAATTTGTGCTAAATAAGCTTGTTTTTGCCCTCAGATTCGCCATAAGCCCAAGTTCACAAGCCCCAGCTTGTTGACCTTTGGACTTGTGGCTATGTTTGTTGTTTATTTATGAAGCCCTACTAGTCATGTTTAGTTATGTGTTTGCTTATTTTCTCGCTTTTTAGTTTATTAGACCAATTTTATTGCCCACCTTTTTGTATTTTTAGCCTCACTCAACCGATGCAAACAATGAGTGAGGCTAGTTACCAAAGCTTTTAAACAAGGTCCTTATTTGAGCACAAGCTTGTGACTCTTGGCTTTTCACAAGGCTAAGGGTCCATATCAATGTCTCAATTATAGTTGAGCTTGTTTGAGCTTATTAGATAAGTTTATGAGAGTTTGTGATTGCCCACTTACAACATACCCCCTAATTACCTCGTGGGTATTACACCATTCCACAAGCTTCGAAGCTCTTGATAGTCATAAGCTTGTGAAGCTTGGTTTTTCCCGAAGCCCAGCAACCCAAGTATGAGATCCAAAGCTTAATTTTTATGTTGTAGCTCATTAAGTAGGGTGCAACATACTTTTTGTTTGTCCCATTTCATGCACTTAGCTTATACCATCACACCGTGAAATGGGAGACTTTCATAAGCTTCCTACAAGCTCACTAGTGGACCCCACTAGGTGAGCTTGGGCTTTGGAAAGCCTACCAAAGACATCTTGCAACCTCAACTCTTATTTTGGTTATTTAAGCTTATTTTGCCCAAACAAAAGACCCGAGGGGTGTTTGATATGTAGTGCAATCGGAAGTGCTTATTTGCTTATTTCAAGCTTATTTGCCAATTCCAAAGTACAAGCTTGTATATTCTAGTCCATTATACATGTACATACATATTTTTATTCTTAGTTTACATCATAGCTTTTCAAAGCTTATACCAAGCTTATTACTCCACTTGAGGCCAAAAGCTCAATTATGGGTAATAAGCCCACGATGGCTTATTTTTAGATTATATAAGTTTTGTTTTCATTAAATATGTATAATATCGATATGTTTAGTTTCGTAAAATGAAAAACCAAAAGAATCCTTTTTAAGTTAAGTGATAGCTTTTCTTTAGAAGTTTAATTGCTTATTAGCTTATTTTTGTTAAGTACATATAATTTTATATTTTTCCTAGCTTCTTTTATTTATTGTAGAATTTTGTAAAAGTTTCATAATTTTCTCTGCTTGTTTAATATTTATTAAAATTTAAAATAGTTAATAGTGCTAAATAATTAGTAATAAATAAATAAAAACATAAAAATATTTTTCGCTTTTATAATCAGTTTTATAATATTCTAGATTTTCTAAGTTAAAATCTTATTTTCAAGGTTAATTTTATATTTTCTTGTATTTAAGTGTATTTTAAATAGTAAATAATTAATAATAAATAGAATAATTGTGTAATAAATACATTTTCAGTTTCTTAAATTATTTTATAATATTTTAGATTTTTGATTCTTTATTTCATTTATTTATGTTAATTTTAGATTTTCTTATTATTTAATTCATTATTAAATACATTTAATTCATTTTTAATTTATATTAATTAATTTATTAGTGTAAAATTTATTTTAATTTTCTAATAATTTTCTTATCTTTTAGGATTCCAAAATATAATTTTCACATTTGTGAGAGTTGTATTGATGAAATTCACGCTTTTATTTTGCACGCTACGTAAAATTTAGTAAACGACGCTTTTAGATTTTAATCGTTAAACAATTGTAAATATAGAATTAAAATGACTTCAAAATTTTATATTTTACTTTCTTAGTATAATTAATTATAATTCCTTTCTGCTTTTATTTTGTTACATTTATGTAATTATTACATACACGTATTTCATTTCGTATTTTTAGTTTTCTTAACTTTTATATAAACTTGTATATTATAGTTAAATATTTTAATTATATTTAATTTGCATTTAAGTCGCTAAGACATGCAAATCCCTACTATAGTTATAATCGCTTTGTTTTATATGTTTACGCTTAATTTAAGTTAAACATACGCTTGTATATCTTTTACGCTTTTAGGTTTCGATCTGCACGCTTTAACGACATAGCCGTGACAGTAGCTATCACTATTCACATTCCTAGTGTTAGTCAATCGATTCTGCTTTTGTATATTCGTAATCATTTCAAAGACACACAATGCTTTTATTACGCTTACACACCTCGTTGGGACTTAACGACACGGAAACACTATACTCTCCGATCTTAATTGCATTGGTTCCGCATCGCTTGGACTTTTATTACGGTTGGCCATTCACAAGTGGTTAGCTTGTGATTAAACCCGACCGTTCGGGACCGATCAAATTTTGGCGCTTGTGCGGAGGTGTCTTTGCGTATAACGACTACAGAACATACTTGTGTTTTGTTGAAATATCTATCCCTTGTATATTATATATAATATCATATCTCCATTCCTAAAACAATATAAAAACAAAAATATTTTCCTTTTCTTTCTATATATGCATAAAAGATAAAAATAAAAAATATTCTCTTTATATTATAAAATCGAAACCAAAAATATTTTCCTTACCTTGCTATTCATAATTTCGCGAGTGATCCACCCAATTTCTCATCCAAATATTTCCCATGAACAAATTATCTGGGTCGAGTCAAGTTAGCGACTCGGTAATCAAAAATAAGAGCTAAACACGGGTTTTCACCGTGTACCACCTTAAAGTGGGGTGTGCCCATGTTGTATATATTTTGAAAATGAAATAAAAAAAGTGTAAATACGTAAAAATAAAATAATTGTTGTATTACCCATTTGACTTTGAATATTGAGGACAATATTCATTTCTAAGTGTGGGGGAATTCGCGAATTTGATCACTTATATACCTTTGTATGCCCTTTTCCCCAAAAATGACCAAAATTTAAATTTTTTTCATTTGGTATTAGTGTTTTACACTAAATACAACAAATGGTAATCAGTCCACCATGTCTAACCCACATAAGGATTGGCTAATCCAGAGCAAACGGCTCTTGGTAAAGATATCTCAAACCGTTGAT
Source organism: Chrysanthemum lavandulifolium (assembly GCA_022545495.1). Taxonomy (NCBI): domain Eukaryota; kingdom Viridiplantae; phylum Streptophyta; class Magnoliopsida; order Asterales; family Asteraceae; genus Chrysanthemum; species Chrysanthemum lavandulifolium. The sequence continues at coordinate 28,240,137 of CM040242.1, forward strand.
GGCTTGCAATTTGCCAAAATTGTATGGTACCTCAACTCGCCATATCCTAATAAGCGAATGAGTTGGCTAGCCCGCAAGATTATGGCTTGTGGTAAAGGCGGTGGAAAAACCATAATTGGTAATTAACTCACCAAAGATAATATTTATAATTTATCTAAGAGTTGGCTAGTCCGTAGCAAACGGCTTTTGGTAAAGACAAAACAAAACCAGTTGATAAAGGTGATTTGCTCAAAATCACATGGTTATCAGTGGACCATAGTTCTTACTTGAACCGAGACATCTTGGCTACTCCGAAGTGATGGCTTTTGGTAAAGAGTTCTTTGAAATCCATTAATTTTTCATAAAAGATTGCTAGGACTAGCAATAGTTTTTAGGGGATTTGATATGTGCTCTAAAAACACATATATTTTACCTTGTTTAAACCATAAAATTGACAAAACACACAAATGACTATATAAATGTTACAAATATCATGAAAATGTGTTTTATGTGTTACAAATGAAAAAGGATTGAAAACCGATGAAAAACAACAAAGTTTACAAAATTGGCGCTTTAGTCCCCGAACTTTCACAGATTGTCGAAATGGTCCCTGGATAAAATATTTTGAAGAAAAATCAACAATAGTCCCCAGAATCATGAAATCACAAATTTTACCCTTGAAGTTCAAATTTGCAAAATGGCAAGTTTAGTCCTCGACTTTGAAAAATTACATAAAAGGTCCTTGGATTTATATAAATGGGAAATTATCAAATATGGTCCTTGTACTAATCATAAATGGCAGGTTTGGTCCTTGTGTGAACTTTGGAAACTTGTCAAGATCACCCCTCAATTTGACAGAATTATAATTATGGTCCTCATGCTTAACTAAACAACAAACGGACCCTTGTATTATTAAACCCAAACCAAATCCAACCCAATCCTTAAACCAAATAGCCCAACATCAAACCGCCCAACCCCCATGATATTTAAACCTGGTCAAATAGTCAACCTCGCTCAAAACAGCTTCCATCGTCATCCTCCCCAAACCACTTAGTCACCATACTGTGGTGGTTTTCATGCCACTTCCTCCACTTGTCCTCGATACCACACCCTACCCTCTTACACCATCTAAACATCAACCCACTCCATAATAAATGCATCCCACCACTTTTCACCCATCTCCCTGCTTTCCTCTGCTGACCCAAAAGCTTCTCCAAACTATCTCAATTGTCCCTTGCCACCTCCACATAACTCCACACCCTTAATTGTTCTCGCATCACCTCGAATCCACGTGTACACTTTTGGCGCCAAAAGTGTTTTAAACTACCGAGATCAAATTCTACAATTCAAGGATCAAGATTGAAGATGGGACATCCGAGTGGTCTCCAAGGATACCGAGACTATAAAGAAGGAAAAGAAGAGAACAACCACTTTCGGCCTTAAGCCATAGTCACTTAGCTTTTTATCATGTCTTTTAACGCTTTCATTTACTTACCATGTCTTTTAAAAGCTTTCAAGATTGTAATAAACCTTGAAAAGTTCAATTACATGCTATTTACGCTTGTAGTTTCATAATCTTTAAATACTTGTCATTTAAATTATTGTCTCTTTACTTAAAATTGTCATTTACTTACCCCGTCTGTTATAGTCAGTTTAGAGGACATCAATAAGTCACTTAGGCCCTTACAAAAGCTCTAAGGCTTTTAGAAACCTTAAAGCAGCTTGTAATACATAAACTCAAAAATACAAAAAGAAATCTCCAAGAAACTAGTTTGCAAGAAAGAACAACGTGGAGTCGGTGAAATTTGGATTGCTTAAGGATATTAGGAGCTTAATGGGAAGCTATTAGGTGTAACCTTGTCCTAGGAATGGTTCTTGTCACTTAGCATTCATTATGGACACTTTTGTAAGCAATTTTCTTATATTTTGGTATTTTACTGCTTAAGTATATTATATGTCGTGATTTCTATGTTTTCTTGTTTAAATGTTGTTGTTAATTGTTTTAAGGTTTAAAATTGTATGCTTATATGTTAGTTTGTAAGTTACTTAATATTTCATTTTCATGTGGAAATGGTATATTAGTGATTATTGTGTATTGTTGTTATATATATTGTTTTTATGTTCATTTATGCTTGTTATGTGTTTATATGATGTTTGATTCGATTTCATGGTTTGAATCTTTGTTATGCATTGAAAATCCAATAATCATTAAGATTAAGGTGTGTTTGGCAATATTGATTCAAGGGTGTTAAGATGAGTCTAGGGTGTTGTTTTTGGTTGCTATTTGATACATGGAGTTCCTTAAGGTCGACAAACCATTGCTTAATATGTATTCATAAAAAGTCAAAATCATATCTTTGATCCTTAACTTGATCATCGTGGCGCTTTACAAGCCAAATCCACCATATGTGTTTAAAAGTTGTTCTTACTTGTTTATTTCATGTTATTATATCATATTATATCATAATTAGTTTTTAAATTCAGATCAAAGTTGATCAAATTCAGATCAAAGTTGATCAAAGTCAACTTTGATCATAAACACCAAAAGTCAAAATTTGATTTGGTTTTCGAATTAAATAGATAATTTTGTGTAGCTTTTAATACTTAGTTTTAGAACTTGTCCTTATAGTATGTTTTAGTTTAGCTGCTTGTCTTGTTGTATGATTTTTGTTAATTTTAGTTCAAATTTTATTTCTAGCTTAAATTTGTGCTTAAATAAGCTTGTTTTTGCCTCAGATCTGCCCAAGCTCCAAGTTCACAAGCCTCGTAGCTTGTTGACCTTTGGACTTGTGGCTATGTTTGTTGTTTATTTATGAAGCCCTACTAGCTGTTTAGTTATGTGTTTGCTTATTTTCCGCTTTTTAGTTTATTAGACCAATTTTTATTGCCCACTTTTTAGAAGATTTAGCCTCACTCAACCGATGCAAACAATGAGCGAGGCTAGTTACCAAAGCTTTTAAACAAGGTCCTTATTTGAGCACAAGCTTGTGACTCTTGGCTTTTCACAAGGCTAAGGTCCATATCAATGTCTCAATTATAGTTGAGCTTGTTTGAGCTTATTAGATAAGTTTATGAGAGTTTGTGATTGCCCACTTACAACATACCCCTAATTACTCGTGGGTATTACACCATTTCCACAAGCTTCTCGAAGCTCTTGATAGGTCATAAGCTTGTGAAGCTTGGTTTTCCCTGCCCAGCAACCCAAGTATGAGATCCAAGCTTAATTTTTATGTTGTAGCTCATTAAGTAGGGTCATAACATACTTTGTTTGTCCCATTTCTCGTGCACTTAGCTTATACCATCACACTCTGTGAAATGGAGACTTTTCATAAGCTTCCTACAAGCTCACTAGTGGACCCCACTAGGTGAGCTTGGGCTTTTGGAAAGCCTACCAAAGACATCTTGCAACCTCAACTCTTATTTTGGTTATTTAAGCTTATTCATCGAGCTTATTTTGCCCAAACAAAAGACCTAGGGGTGTTTGATATGTAGTGCATCGAAGTGCTTATTTGCTTATTTCAAGCTTATTTGCCAATTCCAAGGTACAAGCTTGTATATTCTAGTCCATTATACATGTACATACATATTTTTATTCTTAGTTTACATCAGATAGCTTTTCAAAGCTTATACTGTTTATTACTCCACTTGAGGCCAAAAGCTCAATCAGGTGGGTAATAAGCCCACGATGGCTTATTTTAGATTATATAAGTTTTGTTTTCATTAAATATGTATAATATCGTGATATGTTTAGTTTCGTAAATGAAAACCAAAAGAATCCTTTTAAGCTAAGTGATAGCTTTTCTTTGAAGTTTAATTGCTTATTAGCTTATTTTGTTAAGTACATATAATTTTTATATTTTTCTAGCTTCTTTTATTTATTGTAGAATTTTGTAAAAGTTTCATAATTTTCTCTGTTTGCTTAATATTTATTAAAATTTAAAATAGTTAATAGTGCTAAATAAATAGTAATAAATAAATAAAAAACATAAAAATATTTTTTCGCTTTATAATCGCTTTATAATATTCTAGATTTTTCTAAGTTAAAATCTTATTTTCAAGGTTAATTTTATATTTTCTTGTATTTAAGTGTATTTTAAATAGTAAATAATTAATAATAAATAGAATAATTGTGTAATAAATACATTTTCAGTTTTTAAATTATTTTATAATATTTTAGATTTTTCAGATTCTTTATTTCATTTATTTATGTTAATTTTAGATTTTCTTATTATTTAATTCATTATTAAATACATTTAATTCATTTTAATTTATATTAATTAATTTATTAGTGTAAAATTTATTTTAATTTTCTAATAATTTTCTTATCTTTTAGGATTCCAAAATATAATTTTCACATTTGTGAGAGTTGTATTGGATGTAATTCACGCTTTTATTTTCGCACGCTTACGTAAAATTTAGTAAACGTCACGCTTTTAGATTTTAATCGTTAAACAATTGTAAATATAGAATTAAAATGACTTCAAAATTTTTATATTTTACTTTCTTAGTATAATTAATTATAACCCTTCCTGTTTTATTTTGTTACATTTATGTAATTATTACATACACGTATTTCATTTCGTATTTTTGTTTTCTTAACTTTTATATAAACTTGTATATTATAATTAAATATTTTAATTATATTTAATTTGCATTTAAGTCGCTAAGACATGCAAATCCCTACTATAGTTATAATCGCTTTGTTTTATATGTTTACGCTTAATTTAAGTTAAACATACGCTTGTATATCTTTTACGCTTTTAGGTTTCGATTGCACGCTTTTAACGACATAGCCGTGATGTGAGCTATCACTATTCACATTCCTAGTGTTAGTCAATCGATTCCTGCTTTGTATATTCGTAATCATTTCAAAGACACACAATGTTTTATTACGCTTACACACCTCGTTGGGACTTAACGACCGGGAAACACTATACTCTCCCGATCTTAATTGCATTGGTTCCGCATCGTTTGGACTTTTATTACGGTTGGCCATTCACAAGTGGTTAGCTGGTGATTAAACCTCGACCGTCGGGACCGATCATGGTTTTATATTTTTGTATTTTGGTTTTGAGAATATATGTACAAAGAATAGATAGAGATGAACACTTTTACTCCTTCTTCCTCCGAAGACGCTTGAGCGTTTTCGGTTGAAGGCTCTTAAGCCTAGTCGTGGAAGAATAAACTCAAAACGTTTCTAGAAAGAGCTTTGGTGAAGATGTCGCTAGTGATATTCGTCCTCACGGTATAGTTCAATCGCACCATTTTCAACTTGTTCCCCGATGAAGTGATGTCGAATGTCGATGTGCTTTGCTCTAGAGTGTTGAATATTGTTGCAACAGAGAGCAATGGCACTTTTGTTATCACAAAGATGAGGAACTTTGTTGAATACAAAGCCATAATCGATAATCGGGATCTCATCCATAAGATTTGAGCACAACAGATGACATGGCTATGTATTCATCAGAGAGGATATGGAAGTGCTCGTTTGTTTCTTTGAAGACCAGCTCACAAGCTTATCACCTAAGAATCGAGCACCACCGACGATTGGACGTGTATCTTGACATCCCGCATGGTCAAGATGCGATAGGCCGTTAGTGACATTCCCAAAAATTTTTAAATTTTTGGGAAAACCCCAAAAAAAACCTTTTGGGAAAATTTTTTTAAAATTTCAAAAATTTTTTTAAAAAAAAAAAAAATTTTTTTTGGGCCAAAAATTCCCCCCAAAAAAAAGGGAAAAAAAGGGAAAACCCTTTTTTTAAAAAAAAAAATTTTTTAAAAAACCTGGGGTTTTAAAATTTTTAAAATTTTTGGGGGTTTTTTTTTTTTTTCAATTACATTCAAATTTTTTTTTTAAATTTTTTTTTTTAAATAAATTTTTTTTTTTTTTTTTTTGGTTTTTTTTTTAAAATTTTTTTTTTTTTCCCTTTTTCCAAAAATTTTTTAAAAAATTAAATTTTTTAAATTTTTTTTTTTTTTGGAAAGGTTTAAAATTTTTAAAATTTTCCCAAAAAAAAAAAAAAAAAAAAAAAAAGGGGGTTTTAAATTTTTTTTTTTGGGGGTTTTTTTGGGCTTTTGGGGTTTTTTTGGGGAAAATTTTTAACCTTAAAAAATTAAAAAATTTTTTAAAATTTTTTTTGGGGTTTTTAAAAAATTTTAATTTTTTTTTTTTTTTTTTTTTTTTTTTAAATTTTTTTTTTTTAAAATTTTTTTTTTTAAAAAAAAAAGGGGGTTTTTTTTTTTTTTTTTTTATTTTGTTTTTTTAATTTTTTTTTTTTTTTTTATATTTTTTTTTTTATTTTCCTTTTTTTTTTTTTTTTAAAATAAAAAAAGGGGGCCCCAAAATTTTTGGGGTTTTTTTTTTTGGGTTTTTTGAAATTTGGAACCCCTTTTTTTTTTTTTCCTTTTTTTTTTAAAAAAAAATTTTTCCCTTTTTACCTTTAACCTTTTTGGGGGGGGGCAAAACCCCCCTTTTTTTTGGAAAAGTTTTTTTTTTTTTTTTTCCAATTTTTTTTTTTTTTAGTTAAAAAAAAATTTTTTTTTTTTAAAAAAACCCCCAAAAAATTTTTTTTTTGGGGGTTTTAAAAAGGGAAATTTTTTTTAAAAATTTTTTAATTTTTGGTTTTAAAAAATTTTTTTTTTTTGGGTTTTTTTCTTTTGGGGAAAATTTTTTTTTTTTTTTTTTTAACCTTTTTTTTTTAAATTTTTTTTTTTCCCCCCCTGGGGGTTTTGGTAAGGGGAAAAGGGTTTTTTTTTTTTTCCTTTGGGTTAAATTTTGTTTTTTTTTAAAAAAAAATTTTTTTTTTTTTTTTTGTTTTTTTTTAAAATTTTTTTTCCCCCCCCAAAAAAAAATTTTTTTTATTTTTTAAAAAATTTTTTTTAAAAATTTTTTCAAATTGTTTTTTTTAAAAAAAATTTTTTAATGGTTTTTTTTTTTTTTTTTGGTTTTAAAATTTTTTTTTTTTTTTTTTTTTAAAATTTTTCCCCCAATTAAAATTTTTTTAAATTTTTTTAAAATTTATAAAAAAAAAAAAATTTTTTTTTTTTAAACCCCCAAAAAAAAAATTTTAATTTTAAAATTTTTTTTTTTTTTTTTTTAAAATTTTTTTTTTTTGTGGAAAAAATTTTTTTTTTTTTTTTTTAAATTTTAAAAAAGGGGTTTTTTTTTTTTTTTCAAAAAACCTTTAACCCTTTTTTATTTTTTTTTTTTTTTTTAACTTAATTTTTTTCCCCCTTTTTTTAAAAAAATTTTAATTTTGGGTTTTTGGTTTTTTTTTCCGGTAAAAAAAACCTTTTAAATTTTTTTTTTTTAAAAAAAAAAAATTTAAAATGTTTTTTTTTAATTTTAATTTTTTTAACCCTTTTTTTTTAAAAATTAAACCCTTTTATTTGGTTTTTTTTTAATTTTTTAAAAAATTTTTTTTTAAAATTTTTTTTAAAATTTTTAAAATTTTGTTTAAAAAAAACCAAAAATTTTTTTTTTTTTTTTTTTTTTGGTTTTTTTTTTTTTTTTTTTTTAAATTTAAAATTTTTTCCAAATTTTTTTTTTTTTTTTTTTAAAGGCCCATTTTTTTTTTTTTAAAATTTTTTAAAAAAAAAAATTTAAATTTTTTTTTTAATTTTTAAAAAAAAAAAAAAAAATTTTTTTCCTTTTTTGGTTTTTAAAAAAATTTTTTTTAAAATTTTTTTTAAAAATTTTTTTTTTTTAAAAAAAAAAAATTTTTTTTTTTTTTAAAAAAATTTAAAAAAATTTTTTTTAAAAAAAAAAAAAAAAAAAAAAATTAATTTTCCATTTCCTTTTTTTTTTAAAAAATTTTAAAATTTTTTTTTTTTAAAAATTTTTTAAAATTTTTTTTTTAAAATTTTTTAAAAATTTTAATTATTTTAAAAATTTAAAATTAAATTAATTTAAAAAAAAATTTTTTTTTTCCCAAAATTTTTTTTTTTTTTTAAAAAATTTTTTTAATTTTTTGGGGTTTTTTTGGAAAATTTTTTTTTTTTTTTTTTTAAAAAAAACCTTTTAAAAAAAAGGGAAACCAAAATTTTTAAAATTAAATTTTTGTTTAAAAATTTTTTTTTTTTCCCCCCAAAAAAAATTTTTTTCCTTTTTTTTTTTTTAAAAAAAAAAAAAATTTTTCCTTTTTAAAAAAATTTTTTTAAAAAAAAAATTTTTTTTTTTTAAAATTTTTTTGGGGGGCCCCTTTTTATAAATTTTTTTTTTTTTTTTTTTAAAAATTTTTTTTTAAAATTTTTGGGGTTTTTTTTTTTTTAAAAAATATTTTTTTTCCCCTTAAAACCCAAAAATTTTTTTTAAATTTTTTTTTTAAAAAAGGGGAAAAAAAAAATTTTAAAAGGGTTTTCCCCCTTTGGGTTTAAAAAATTTTTTTAAAAAAAAAAATTTTTTGGGGCCCATTGGGTTTTAAAAACCCCCAAAAAGGGTTTTTTGGATTTAAAAACCCCCCCGGGGTTTTAAAAAATTTTTTAAAAGGGGGGTTTTTAAAAAAAAATTTTTTTTTTTTTTTTAAAAATTTAAATTTCCCTTGGTTTTTTTAAATTAAAACCCCCCAAAATTAAAAAAAAAAAAATTTTTTTTTAAAAAAACCCAAAAAAAAAAAAATTTAAAAAATTTTTCCCCCAAATTTTAAAAAATTTTAAACCCCCTTTTTTTTTAATTCAAATTTTTTAAAAAAAAAATTTCCCCCTTTTCCCAAATTTTTTTTGGAAAAAAAACCCTTGGCCCCCAAAAACCCCTTTAAAATTTTTTCCCCCTCCCCCCAAAGGGGGGGCCCAAATTTTTAAATTTTTAAAAAAAAAAAAGGGGAAAACTTTAAAAAAAAAAAAAAAAAAAAAAAATTCCCTTTTTTTTCCGGGTTTTTCCTTTTTTTATTTCCCTTTTTTTAAACCTTTTTTAAATTTTTTTAAAAGTTTTTACAAAATTTAAAAATTTTAAAATTTTAAACCTTTTTAAAAATTTTTTTTTTTCCCCCCTTTGGTTAAAAAAATTTGGGTTTTAAAAGGGCCCCAAAAAAAAATTTTTTTTCCCCAAAGGGTTTTTTTAAAAAAAAAAAAAAAAAAAACCCCGGGGGGTTTTTTTTTTTTTTGGGGCCCCCTTTTTTTTTTTTAAAAAAAAAAAATTTTGGAAATTTCCTTTTTTTTTTTTAAAATTTTTTTAATTTTTTTTTTTTTGGTTTAAATTTTTTTTAAATTTTTTAAAATTTTGAAATTTTTTTTAAAAAAAATTTTTTTGGGAAAGGAATTTTTTTTTTGGGGTTTTTAAAAAAACCCTTTTTTTTTAAATTTTTTTAAAAAAAAAAAAAAAAAAAAATTTTTGGGAAAAAAAATGAAATTTGGGGTTTTTTTTTTTTTAAAAAAAAGGGTTAAAAAAAAAAACCCAAAAAGTTTAAAAAATTTTTTTTTAAAATTTCCCCCCAAAAAAAAATTTTTTTTTTTTTTTAAAAATTTTTTTTTAAAAAAAAATTTAAAATTGGCCCAAAAAAAAAAAAAAAAATTCAAATTTTGGAAAAAATTTTTTTTTTTAAAAAAAAAGGTTTTTTTTTTTTTTTAAATTTTCTTTTTTTTTTTTTAATTTTTAAAAGGGGTTTTTTTTTTTCCCCCAAAGGGGTTTTTTTTGGGAAATTTTTTTTTTTTAAAAAAAAAATTTTTTTTTTTTTTAAAAAAAAAAAACCCCCCCAAAAAAATTAAAACCAAACCCCAAAAAATTTTTTAAAAAAATTTTTGGAAAAACCCTTCCCTTCCATTCCCCCCAAAAAATTTTTTTTTTTTTTTTTGGGGAAAATTCCCTTCAAAAATTTTTAAAAAACCCCCATTAAAAAGGAACCCTTTTTAAAATTTTTTTTTTAAAAAACCCCAAAATTTTTTTTTTTTAAAAACCCCCTTTTTTCCCCAAATTTTTTAATTTTAAAAAAAAAATTTTTTTTTTAAAAAAAACCCCCAAAAAGGTTTTTGGGGGAAAGGGCCCCCGGGCCCCCAAAAAATTTTTAAAAAGGGAAAAAAAAAGGGGGGGAAAAATTTTTTTTTTTTAAGCCATTTCCAATTTGGGTTTTTTTTTTAATTTTTTTACCCCTTTTTTTTTTAAAAGTTTCCCAAAGAAAACATATTGCATGTGCATGCAAACTTTCGAACATTTCCACGAGAAGAAATACATAACAAGTATAAAACAAATAAATACCCATTAAATAGAGTCACTGCGAGAACTAACACAAAAGACCTTGCCTCAGTTGCCAGGGACGCGGTGATCAATCGAGGTTGTGAGTTCGAATCTGCCTCGTGGCAATTACCCATTTTTTGTTATATTTGTAACTTTCGTATTTTGACAAATCCAGCCCCCGACTTCACACCCCTTGTCATTTTCCTTAAGATCTTTTATAAGCCTTGTAAACTCATATTGATATCTCACGAAGTTCAAATTCCTCGACTTTGGAACCACTTGACACATTTCTAAAACCCTTATAAAGTTTGAAACTTATATATGTCTTTACAACTTAAATCTCTCCAAGTTCTACATTTGACGCCATCCTAAAACTTCTATAAGATAATAAATTTATATTTTTCACGAGTCTTCGCTACATAAATATATTTGGTACATATTTCTATTTGACGACCACATTTAGATAAACTAGAAAATATTATATTTTCTAAATATAATATTTTCCCACAACCTTTATAAATATATATTGTATATATATCTATACTTTTCAAAACTAAACGAGATCAAATACATAGTTGATTTGTAATTATTTCCACTTCAATAAATATACTCGAGCCAACTCTTATACGAATGTTTCAGAACTGCTCCACCTACTTTTCCAAGAGTCAAAACTTACGAGCATTTCAAACTTATTTAAACTTAATCACACACAAACGTAATAAACACAAACTCTTGAAAATGCTTCAACCGCTTTAAATACACTAAGTCATGAATAAAACAATAAACTAAGACTTGCCATACTAATTATAGGTCATGATGCTTCGTGCTCATACTACTTGACTTTATACTACTCGACTGCTTGCTAAGCTGAGTTCATAGCCTCGCCTTTTACTTATTTCTTTCAACCTCATGAGAGATGTATGCTATAAACTAGAACACAAGTCTTTTCTTAAACCGTGATGTTTGCCCGATCATTATTATAGCCTAAGTTGCCCGCCATAAGTCCCTTACATCATGAACCATTAATCACTTGCTAGTGAACGCGAATATTGTAGATAGTACTATGGGAATTAACGACTCGACTCGTTATCGGAAATAACCGGGCGCACTATATTTGGTTAACTATGGAATTGGCAATTCCATCTCTCGAGGGCAATATTATTACTTACGCCAAGAATTAGTGTATGCTAGTTTGGTGTCATGAGCTTAGTGCATAATAATAATCTATGTTTTCCATGGTGATTGTATTCAAGCAATTATCATCTCTTACTGTGTTCAACCATTTATTTAAACTATGAATATCACCAACTTTGTTGACTTTTAAGCATGTTCATCTCGTGTACTAATTAGAATATCATGAAGGCGTGGATGGACGCCGTGATCGCGTCAAGTGGTGTTGTTTTCAATTAAAGTTATCATTTCGAAATATTTAAACCATCTTTTGTAACTTCAAACATGTGGTATTCTCTTTTGTGTTTCCAAATGCTGAGTTCTATGAAATGGTAACTACTTTTATTAAAACGCCTCTTTAGAGCCGTTTCTATAACTTATGACTATGATCCTCTAAGTAATACCCCAAAGAGTCTTCCCATCACATTGTGATTGGGGTGTTACACGCCACATGCTAGATTCTAAATAATGAGTGCCCTACCGTTAGAACTTAGACACTACACCCCAATTCTTAAGTTCATCCAAACGATTATGATCAGCTGGTCAAATCGCATGCGTAAAGGGTCGCCAATTGGTCATATCTCACCCTTCCCGCCTCACCGCCACCTAGGGTCATTTCGTCATATCGCCTAGGCACTGGCCTCTATCGCCATTCAAAACTACCAACCAAAGAAGACTAAAGAACTATGTATGCATACACTTAGAAATAATTGAACGGAAGTAAAGGTAAACGCAAACAAAACAATTATGAATCATAATTAGGCTAGCACCAAAGGGCGCTTAGCCAAACATATAGTAAATTAATCCAACAATAATGAATAAAACATGAATAGAATTAAACATAATGTTTGATACAAATTACTTGATGTAGAGCTAATAACATGATGATTGAGTGAATTTTCATTCAAACCGGCTTTGACTGTTGAAAATGCCCTGAGGAAGTGCTCTAATCGACCCCTGTGAGAGGGGTGAAGAGAGACACCAAAAATGCATTTAGGGTCAGATGATAGGCCCCACATGGTTATGGCGAATCTAATTTATAGTTACGTCAGAATCACAAATGTAATACGCCAGAATATCATACTGTAGTTTTTGTCATCCATTCTAAATCTTGAAACTTATTTGCACTAGATGACGCTGGCCCCCGACGTTTCTTCTTCATTTATATTTTAGTCCATGAAGTAAATAAACTTCATAAGTGTCACCTTCACCCCGATCAGCATTTGCTATTTTTACTTTCATCCTCTGAGTAAATATTATCTTCATTTAGCCACCGGACTTCAACTCCTTAGCGCCCAAGTAATTAATTACTACGAACTAATTATCCTCAGTTACGCCTGTAATCCTTCTTCATCTCATACTTATCCTCCGAATAATCTCTACGGCGAATTAAATTGCAACGCTACGTCAGAACCTTCATTAATTACTTACGATCGCAACCATAAGAATTGGTTACCAGATCCTTCAAAGTTTATATTTACGCCGTAACCTTATTAGCTAGTTACGCGAATCTTCACATAAAACCAAAGGCCCTCGTAAATCAATCTTCGTAACATATACTTGGCCTATTACTACTTCTTTTCCGCCCAATGCCTCATTTATCCCTAAATGCAAATATGAAATGAATATGAAAGAATTATACCATATTAATGCAACGAGGCCATAAACACGGAATTTGATATATAAAAGATCAAAGTTAATTTGATGTTATCAATTAATTTTATAATTAATAAGGATAATAAGGAGTCTCAATTAATTAAGAGTTTTAAGTACACTTAATAGTTTTTTTATATTTAATTAAATTTTCGTGTTTATAAAAAAAAAAAAAAAAAAAAAAATTGAATTAATCCAACCGCTCGTTGCAACCCGCAACCGGATCCGTTGGACGCTTTTGGTTTAGAGTTACCACCAACCGAATCGAAGTTTGTGTGCCAACCATCCGCTTGAGCTCTCGATAAATTTTTTCTACTTTTTAGATTTCGAGTTTTAGCTTGTGTTTTCGCTTTGTTATATGTCTTACTTGCTTAGTATATGTTTCTATAGTTTGCTTTTGTTTCTACTAACTCTAACACTAATGATTTGATTTTGTCTTTGGTTTGTTTTGTCTTCTGTTAGATAGTTTTATGGATAGTTTGCCGAATTTTGAGTACCTTCAGTAACTTGGATGAGATGTTCAAAGACACCGAATTCATGAGAGAAGATTGGAGATATCTTAGAAGGAATTAAGGAGGATTTGGGAATTGATACGTTAGTATGGAAGTGTAGTATCTTGGTTTATCACAAACACATCATAAGCACAAATGTTAGCGTAGGATAAGGTTTAGAGAGAAAGTGGGAGAGGATGGGAAACTTAGTAGACAAAGAAAAATTGTATTATGAAAGTTGCCTTAGAGGGCAAAGGGTATTTATAGGGCATGCTATAGCACGCCTACTTTAGGATGTGATCTGTGCATACAAGGTAAAGACCCGTCCGCCTCCACGGTGTTACTAAGTAATCTAATTACTATTATCAATTACTACGACCACGCAGCTTAACGAGTATATACTTGAGGTGACCGACACTTTAAGTACCGGATTTACTAAATCCTATCATTCTCCCTGCGGAGGTCACCTCAACTTACATTGATTACAAAATGATATTACTTTGATGTTCCTCGGTTTCATTGATTAATCACTTTTGTTCTCAGAGCTCGTAGTCTTTTGATTCTTTACGCTCGCATGTTTTGATATTTCAAGGGAGGTCTTTAATCGATCCACGCGATGGAAAGTTTGAGCCGCCTGAGATCATCACCAAAGTAAATCGACTCATTCTTTTGATGTATTGCCATTATGTGATGTTAGATTTTCTAACCGACACGCTCACATCTTGGATCATGATATCTTCTCATCGTAGTCATGAAGCATTTTTGATTATGATATTTGTATCGAGTAGGTACATGGAATGAAGAATATCGTAACCAGCTTGATGAAGATATGCACATATCATGAATTCTTTAGGTGAAAGAGCGATGATGAGCATGTGGCAATGGATTGACTTCTCAATTCCGATCACCGTGAACCGCTGGGTATCCATGCATAAAACAGCTTAGCACTAAACATATGAAAGTGTTTGATCACTTTCTTTGAATCGAGGTACACGCCCACGGTTCTCGCTGATCAAGACAAGCACTCGTGATTAGGTATGATTCCAAGAATCTCCTTCGACGTGGTTTCGCAGCCTATTCTAGTTGTTCTCAAACCGAACGCCTCAAAGAGGACAACACGGAGCGAAATAACCAATTGAGATTCAATCGATCGATGAAAATGATTCGAAACAATCGTATTTAATATAAAGGGTTTTGCAATACAACGTAAGGTTTTATGGAAAATCAATTATCAATCATAAATACCCTTTAATTTTGAACATTAATACCTACCAAAGTGCTAAAAGAATTTTAAGCACAACGACCGGTTTTTCAAAGGTATCCGCCAATCCATTTCGACCAAGGTTGATTCAAGATTGAATCGCCCCCATCATTTCTATCCGCTTGTCACAAGATTGAACTTTTGCAAGATCTCACATGTCACCTACCAAGAGCTTGTAAGATGTCGGCTCTAGATGATTTCCATCTTCATCGTGAATATTTAACATATCACTTGATGTTCTCGCAATACCACATGGATAATGCGAGGACTCTTAATTTATTCTTACTTTCCACATTGTGTGAAACAAAGAAGTCTTCAAGAATAATGTGTCCTAATGAGATTTATTGATGATCTTGGCTCTAGACCAATTGTGCACTTTGATTTCCTAATGCCTAGATCAGGAGAGGTGGTCTCCTTCTTCAATATCAACAATCTCAAGAGAAAGTCGATTGATTATGTCGGTGCCTCCATGAGAATGAAACAAGTCCTTTTAAGAGGAACTTGAGTAGCTTGGGAAGTTTTAGTGTAGCGCCATCGGGTCCATGACGCCTTGTCTTCAATACAAGTGTTACCTTAGTAACCACCGTAGCAAATGTAATGAACCCGTCATCGCTTAAGGTTGAATTACCTCGAGGGCTATTTCTTTTCACCCTTTTCATCATTTCTTTTCATTTATCAACCCTTCAAAGGCTTACCGTGACTTCATTACTAGAACCTTGTTGGGTTTATTCCAGCCTAGCTCTATCTCGCACCGCACTTTTTCCCATTTCTCACTTTTCTCCTTTTTTCATCATACCCAAGGACTTCTACACTATCTAGTGAATTGTCCCTGGTAGATCCTCTCCGCTCAAGGGATCGTGGGAACTAATACCTAACCTAACCATCCTTATATCACCCTCGCATAAATTAGAATTGGTCGGTCTTTTGGTGTTGTTCTTCCGCTTTGAAACCAATTGAAACCATTTTGAGAAATCAATCAAGATACTTGTGATATAATATCAAAGCATTTTGTATCTTAATTTTTTTGATATTTTAGAAATGCTCCCCTCAACATGCTTCAAGTATTTGAAAGATCCAATCTTTGATTAACATTTTCTAAATGATCATCATCACTTCCGATCAATTCAAGTAGATAAAGCATGTGTGGGAAGAATGGGTTTTATTAGGATTGCTCTCCTCAATTTGTGCATCGAGACAAGTCAATCACGCTTCGAGACAAGTCAATCACGCTTCAACCTTTGGTTTAAAATAGATGCTCCCCTTAACATGTGCATGGGAAATTTGAAATCGCTTATGCATGTGGAGGAGAGCTTGTTGTTATATTTCTAAACCACTTGTTGAATTATCATTTGTATCCAATTTAAATCACAATTTCCCCGATCAAAATTTTCAAACTTCGAGATTTGTGATTCTATTGATTTAAATTAATTTTGAAAACTTTGAGGAGAAATGTGACTTGCTTTTGAAAAACATTTCAACCGATGATAGTCGATTTTCGTGACTTTAAACTCCATTGTTTAAACATGCATAAATATCTTTTGAAATATAACAATAACCAAGGTCCGTACCAATTGTATAAACATTGTTCATTTTGATTAACCAAAAGTAGACCTTGCTAGTTTATGCAAATTGTTTGAAAAATACTCTTTTAGATTTGATTGAAATCATTCTCCTCCATCAATTACATAAGTTGTTGATCGAGAGAGAGATTTTGACAATTGATAGTCCGGATGATTTTCAAAATAGAGTCCGAGGTATTTTCAAAGCAATTTGTTTTCATTAGATGACAAATATTTTCGTAAGAATTTTAGAAGGAAAATATTTGAAAGAAACATTTGTCTTTTGGTGACAAACATTTGTTTTTAGAATCGTAGCATGATGTTTGAAAATTTTGAGATGAAGCATGGCTCGCTCTTTCTTTTAAAACGGGTTACCGCTCAAATGACAATAAGCCATCATTTTCTCCATCTCGTTTTTTTTTTTTTTTTTAATGGTTCAACTTCATCTAGAGACCTGCAGTCATTCTTCGAGTGACAACTCAAAGTCCATAAATGTTATCGAACCCCAAGAAATATATGATAAATAAATAATATTTTTTGAAAATTTTCAAGATTTTCTGATTTTTTATGGATTTTAAAAATTTTATATTTTTGTATTTTCTTTTTAGTGGTTTGATATGTGTCTAAAAACACATATATTTTACCTTGTTTAAACCCACAAAAACAGCCAAAAACACACAAATGACTATATAAATGTTACAAATATCATGAAAATGTTTTTATGTGTTAAATGAAAAAGGATTGAAAATCGATGAAAACAACAAAGTTTACAAAATTGGCGCTTTAGTCCCCGAACTTTCACAGATTGTCTAAATGGTCCTGATAAAATATTTTGAAGAAAATCAACAATAGTCCCCAGAATCATGAAATCACAAATTTTACCCTTGAAGTTCAAATTTGCAAAATGGCAAGTTTAGTCCTCGACTTTGAAAAATTACATAAAAGGTCCTTGATTTATATAAATGGAAATTATCAAATATGGTCCTTGTACTAATCATAAATGGCAGGTTTGGTCCTTGTGTGAACTTTGAAACTTGTCAAGATCACCCTCATTTGGATGACTACAATTATGGTCCTCATAACTATAACTAAACAACAAACGGACCTTGTATTATTAAAACCCAAACCAAATCCAACCCAATCCTTAAACCACTAGCCCAACATCAAACCGCCCAACCCCATGATATTTAAACCTGGTCAAATAGTCAACCTCACCAAAATGCTTCCACCTGCTCATCCTCCCCAAACCACTTAGTCACCATACCTGGTGGTTTTCATGCCACTTCCCTCCACTTGTCCTCGACATACACACCCTACCCTTTACACCATCTAAACATCAACCCACCCATAATAAATGCATCCCCACCACTTTTCACCCATCTCCCTGCTTTCCTCCTGCTGACCCAAAAGCTTCTCCAAACTATCTCAATTGTCCTTGCCACCCACATAACTCCACACCTTAATTGTTCTCGCATCACCAACCATCGCAGTACACTTTTGGCGCCAAAAGTGTTTTAAACGGTCGAGATCAAATTCTACAATCAAGGATCAAGATTGAAGACGGGACATCCGAAATGGTCTCCAAGGATACCGAGACTATAAAAAGAAGGAAAAGAAGCAGAGGAACAACCACTTTGGCCTTAAGCCATAGTCACTTAGCTTTTTATCATGTCTTTATCGCTTTCATTTACTTACCATGTCTTTAAAAGCTTTCAAGATTGTAATAAACCTTGAAAAGTTCAATTACATGCTATTTATAAGCTTAGTTTCATAATCTTTAAATACTTGTCATTTAAATTATTGTCTCTTTACTTAAAATTGTCATTTACTTACCTCGTCTTCTATAGCTGTTTAGAGGACATCAATAAGTCACTTAGGCTCTTACAAAGCTCTAAGGCTTTAGAAACCGTAAAAGCAGCTTGTAATACAAAACCCAAAAATACAAAAGAAATCTCCAAGAAACTAGTTTGCAAGAAAGAACAACGTGAGTGTGAAATTTGGATTGCTTAAGGATATTAGAGCTTAATGGGAAGCTATTAGGTGTAACCTTGTCCTAGGAATGGTTCTTGTCACTTAGCATTCATTATGGACACTTTGTAAGCAATTTTCTTATATTTTGGTATTTTATCGTTAAGTATATTATATGCGCGATTTCTATGTTTTCTTGTTTAAATGTTGTTGTTAATTGTTTTAAGGTTTAAAATTGTATGCTTATATGTTAGTTTGTGAAGTTACTTAATATTTCATTTTCACCGTGGAAATGGTATATTAGTGATTATTGTGTATTGTTGTTATATATATTGTTTTATGTTCATTTATGCTTGTTATGTGTTTATATGATGTTTGGATTCATTTTCATGGTTTGAATCTTTGTTATGCATTGAAAATCCAATAATCATTAAGAACATGGTGTTTGGCAACACCGATTCAAGGGTGTTAAGATGAGTCTAGGTGTTGTTTTTGGTTGCTATTTGATACATGGAGTTCCTTAAGGTCGACAAACCATTGCTTTATTATGTATTCATAAAAAGTCAAAAATCATATCTTTGATCCTTAACTTGATCATCTGTGGCGCTTTACAAGCCAAATCCACCATATGTGTTTAAAAGTTGTTCTTACTTGTTTATTTCATGTTATTGTATCATATTATATCATAATTAGTTGTTAAATTGTGATCAAAGTTGATCAAAGTCAACTTTGATCATAAATCAAAAGTCAAAATTTCGATTTGGTTTTTAATTAAATAGATATTTTGTGTAGCTTTTAATACTTAGTTTTAGAACTTGTCCTTATAGTATGTTTTAGTTTAGTCATTGTCTTGTTGTATGATTTTTGTTAATTTTAGTTCACTATTTCTAGCTTAAATTTGTGCTTAAATAAGCTTGTTTTTGCCCTCAGATCTGCCACAAGCCCAAGTTCACAAGCCCAGTAGCTTGTTGACCTTGGACTTGTGGCTATGTTTGTTGTTTATTTATGTAGTCTACTAGTGCTTTAGTTATGTGTTTGCTTATTTTCGCTTTTTAGTTTATTAGACCAATTTTATTGCCCACCTTTTGAAGATTTAGCCTCACTCAACCGATGCAAACAATGAGCGAGGCTAGTTACCAAAGCTTTTAAACAAGGTCCTTATTTGAGCACAAGCTAGTGACTCTTGGCTTTTCACAAGGCTAAGCAAATCATATCAATGTCTCAATTATAGTTGAGCTTGTTTGAGCTTATTAGATAAGTTTACAGAGTTTGTGATTGCCCACTTACAACATGCTACCCCGACACTGTGGTATTACACCATTTCCACAAGCTTCCTGTAAGCTCTTGATAGTCAGTGTTTGAAGCTTGGTTTTCAGCCTAGCAACCCAAGTATGAGATCCAATGCTTAATTTTTATGTTGTAGCTCATTAAGTAGGGATGCAACATACTTTTGTTTGTCCCATTTCACAGCACTTAGCTTATACCATCACACCTGTGAAATGGGAGACTTTCATAAGCTTCCTACAAGCTCACTAGTGGACCCCACTAGGTGAGCTTGGGCTTTTTGAAAGCCTACCAAAGACATCTTGCAACCTCAACTCTTATTTTGGTTATTTAAGCTTATTCAACGAGCTTATTTTGCCCAAACAAAAGACCGTGGGGTGTTTGATATGTAGTGCATGGAAGTGCTTATTTGCTTATTTCAAGCTTATTTGCCAATTCCAGTACAAGCTTGTATATTCTAGTCCATTATACATGTACATACATATTTTTATTCTTAGTTTACATCAGATAAGCTTTTCAAAGCTTATACTAAACTTATTACTCCACTTGAGGCCAAAAGCTCAATGTGGGTAATAAGCCCACGATGGCTTATTTTAGATTATATAAGTTTTGTTTTCATTAAATATGTATAATATCAATTATGTTTAGTTTCGTAAATGAAAAACCAAAAGAATCCTTTTTAAGCTAAGTGATAGCTTTTCTTTAGAAGTTTAATTGCTTATTAGCTTATTTTTGTTAAGTACATATAATTTTATATTTTTCCTAGCTTCTTTATTTATTGTAGAATTTTGTAAAAGTTTCATAATTTTCTCTCGTTTGTTTAATATTTATTAAAATTTAAAATAGTTAATAGTGCTAAATAATTAGTAATAAATAAATAAAAACATAAAAATATTTTTCGGTTTTATAATCGCTTTATAATATTCTAGATTTTCTAAGTTAAAATCTTATTTTCAAGGTTAATTTTATATTTTCTTGTATTTAAGTGTATTTTAAATAGTAAATAATTAATAATAAATAGAATAATTGTGTAATAAATACATTTTCGGTTTCTTAAATTATTTTATAATATTTTAGATTTTTGGATTCTTTATTTCATTTATTTATGTTAATTTTAGATTTTCTTATTATTTAATTCATTATTAAATACATTTAATTCATTTTAATTTATATTAATTAATTTATTAGTGTAAAATTTATTTTAATTTTCTAATAATTTTCTTATCTTTTAGGATTCCAAAATATAATTTTCACATTTGTGAGAGTTGTATTGACGAAATTCACGTTTTTATTTTGCACGCTACGTAAAATTTAGTAAACGACGTTTTAGATTTTAATCGTTAAACAATTGTAAATATAGAATTAAAATGACTTCAAAATTTTATATTTTACTTTCTTAGTATAATTAATTATAATTCCTTTCTGCTTTATTTTGTTACATTTATGTAATTATTACATACATATTTCGTATTTCATTTCGATTTTTAGTTTTCTTAACTTTATATAAACTTGTATATTATAGTTAAATATTTTAATTATATTTAATTTGCATTTAAGTCGCTAAGACATGCAAACCCTACTATAGTTATAATCGCTTTGTTTTTATATGTTTACGCTTAATTTAAGTTAAACATATCGTTGTATATCTTTTACGCTTTTAGGTTTCGATTGCACGCTTTTACGACATATTGTGTGAGCTATCACTATTCACATTCCTAGTGTTAGTCAATCGATTCCTGCTTTTGTATATTCGTAATCATTTCGAAGACACACAATCGTTTTATTACGCTTTACACACCTCGTTGGGACTTAACGACTGGGAAACACTATACTCTCCGATCTTAATTGCATTGGTTCCGCATCGCTTGGACTTTTATTACGTTGGCCATTCAAAGTGGTTAGTTTGTGTGATTAAACCCGACTGCTCGGGACCGATCAAATTTTGGCGCCACCGCCGGAGGGTGTCATGATAACGTACTCAGAATATACTTGTGTTTTGTTGAAATATCTATCCCTTGTATATATATATAATATCATATCTCCATTCCTAAAACAATATAAAAACAAAAATATTTTCCTTTTCTTTCTATATATGCATAAAAGATAAAAATAAAAAAATATTCTGCTTATATTATAAAATCGAAAACCAAAAATATTTTCCTTACCTTGCTATTCATAATTTCGTGCAGTGATCCACCCAATTTCTCATCCAAATCATTTCCATGAACAAATTATTCGGGATCGAGTCAAGCTAGCGACTGGTAATCAAAACAAGAGGCTAAACATGGGTTTCACCGGCAGTACCACCTTAGTGTGGGTGTGCCCACATGTTGTATATATTTGAAAATGAAATAAAAAGTGTAAATACGTAAAAATAAAATAATTGTTGTATTACCCCACTTGACTTTGAATATTGAGGACAATATTCATTTCTAAGTGTGGGGGGGAATTCTGGCGAATTTGATCACTTATATACCTTTGTATGCCCTTTTCCCCAAAAATGACCAAAATTTAATTTTTTTTTTCATTTGGTATTAGTGTTTTACACTAAATACAACAAATGGTAATCAATCCACCATGTCTAACACACATAAGGATTGGCTAATCCAGGAGCAAACGGCTCTTGGTAAAGATATCTCAACCGTTGATGGCTTGCAATTTGCCAAAATTGTATGGTACCTCAACTCGCCATATCCTAATAAGCGAACGAGTTGGCAGCTCGCAAGATTATGGCTTGTGGTAAAGGCAAAGGAAAAACCATAATTGGTAATTAACTCACCAAAGATAATATTTATAATTTATCTAAGAGTTGGCTAGTCCGAAGCAAACGGCTTTTGGTAAAGACAAAACAAACCGTTGATACCGTGGTGATTTGCTCAAAATCACATGGTTATCAAAGTGGACCATAGTTCTTACTTGAATCGAGACATCTTGCTACTCCAAGTGATGGCTTTTGGTAAAGAGTTCTTTGAACCATTAATTTTTCATAAAAGATTGCTAGGGACTAGCAATAGTTTTGTGGGGGATTTGATATGTGTCTAAAACACATATATTTTACCTTGTTTAAACCCACAAAACACCAAAACACACAAATGACTATATAAATGTTACAAATATCATGAAAATGTGTTTTATGTGTTACAAATGAAAAGGATTGAAAATCGATGAAAAACAACAAAGTTTACAAAATTGGCGCTTTAGTCCCCGAACTTTCACAGATTGTCGAAATGGTCCTCGGATAAAATATTTTGAAGAAAAATCAACAATAGTCCCCTCAGAATCATGAAATGACAAATTTTACCCTTGAAGTTCAAATTTGCAAAATGGCAAGTTTAGTCCTCGACTTTAAAAATTACATAAAAGGTCCTTGGATTTATATAAATGGGAAATTATCAAATATGGTCCTTGTACTAATCATAAATGGCGTTTTGGTCCTTGTGTGAACTTTGGAAACTTGTCAAGATCAGTCCTCAATTTGATGAATTACAAATATGGTCCAAGTCTAGCTTAACTAAACAACAAACGGACCTTGTATTATTAAACCCAAACCAAATCCAACCCAATCCTTAAACCAAATAGCCCAACATCAAACCGCCCAACCCCCATGATATTTAAACTGTCAAATAGTCAACCTCACCAAAACAAATTTCCACTGCTCATCCTCCCCAAACCACTTAGTCACCATACCAGGTGGTTTTCATGCCACTTCCCCTCCACTTGTCCTCGATGACTCACACCCTACCCTCTTACACCATCTAAACATCAACCCACCATAATAAATGCATCCCCACCACTTTTTCACCCATCTCCCTGCTTTCCTCTCGCTGACCCAAAAGCTTCTCCAAACTATCTCAATTGTCCCCTCACCTCCACATAACTCCACATTCCTTAATTGTTCTCGCATCACTCAACCACGTGTACACTTTTGGCGCAAAAGTGTTTTAAACGAGCCGAGATCAAATTCTACAATTCAAGGATCAAGATTGAAGATGGGACATCCGAGTGGTCTCCAAGGATACCGAGACTATAAAAGAAGGAAAAGAAGCAGAGGAACAACCACTTTGCCTTAAGCCATAGTCACTTAGCTTTTTATCATGTCTTTTCTCGCTTTCATTTACTTACCATGTCTTTTAAAAGCTTTCAAGATTGTAATAAACCTTGAAAAGTTCAATTACATGCTATTTACAGCTTGTAGTTTCATAATCTTTAAATACTTGTCATTTAAATTATTGTCTCTTTACTTAAAATTGTCATTTACTTACCCGTCTCATATAGCTGCTTAGAGGACATCAATAAGTCACTTAGGCTCCTTACAAAAGCTCTAAGGCTTTTAGAAACCTTAAAAGCAGCTTGTAATACATAAACTCAAAAAATACAAAAAGAAATCTCCAAGAAACTAGTTTGCAAGAAAGAACAACGTGGAGTCGGTGAAATTTGGATTGCTTAAGGATATTAGGAGCTTAATGGGAAGCTATTAGGTGTAACCTTGTCCTAGGAATGGTTCTTGTCACTTAGCATTCATTATGGACACTTTTGTAAGCAATTTTCTTATATTTTGGTATTTTATTGCTTAAGTATATTATATGTCAGATTTCTATGTTTTCTTGTTTAAATGTTGTTGTTAATTGTTTTAAGGTTTAAAATTGTATGCTTATATGTTAGTTTGTGAAGTTACTTAATATTTCATTTTCAATCGTGGAAATGGTATATTAGTGATTATTGTGTATTGTTGTTATATATATTGTTTTTATGTTCATTTATGCTTGTTATGTGTTTATATGATGTTTGGATTCAGTTTCATGGTTTGAATCTTTGTTATGCATTGAAAATCCAATAATCATTAAGATTAAGGTGTGTTTGGCAATATTGATTCAAGGGTGTTAAGATGAGTCTAGGGTGTTGTTTTTGGTTGCTATTTGATACATGGAGTTCCTTAAGGTCGACAAACCATTAAGCCTATTATGTATTCATAAAAAGTCAAAATCATATCTTTGATCCTTAACTTGATCATCGTGGCGCTTACAAGCCAAATCCACCATATGTGTTTAAAAGTTGTTCTTACTTGTTTATTTCATGTTATTATATCATATTATATCATAATTAGTTGTTAAATTCGAGATCAAAGTTGATCAAAGTCAACTTTGATCATAAACACCAAAAGTCAAAATTTCATTTTGTGTTTTGAATTAAATAGATAATTTTGTGTAGCTTTTAATACTTAGTTTTAGAACTTGTCCTTATAGTATGTTTTAGTTTAATGCTTGTCTTGTTGTATGATTTTTGTTAATTTTAGTTCAACTTATTTCTAGCTTAAATTTGTGCTAAATAAGCTTGTTTTTGCCTCAGATTTTGCCATAAGCCCAAGTTCACAAGCCTCGTAGCTTGTTGACCTTGGACTTGTGGCTATATTTGTTGTTTATTTATGAAGCCCTACTAGCTGCTTAGTTATGTGTTTGCTTATTTTCGCTTTTTAGTTTATTAGACCAATTTTATTGCCCACCTTTTAGTATTTTAGCCTCACTCAACTCGATGCAAACAATGAGCGAGGCTAGTTACCAAAGCTTTTAAACAAGGTCCTTATTTGAGCACAAGCTTGTGACTCTTGGCTTTTCACAAGGCTAAGCACCATATCAATGTCTCAATTATAGTCGAGCTTGTTTGAGCTTATTAGATAAGTTTATGAGAGTTTGTGATTGCCCACTTACAACATACCCCTAATTACCTGTGGTATTACACCATTTCCACAAGCTTCTCGAAGCTCTTGATAGGTCATAAGCTTGTGAAGCTTGGTTTTCCCAAGCCTAGCAACCCAAGTATGAGATCCAAGGTTAATTTTTATGTTGTAGCTCATTAAGTAGGGTGCAACATACTTTTGTTTGTCCCATTTCCTGCACTTAGCTTATACCATCACACCGTGAAATGGGAGACTTTTCATAAGCTTCCTACAAGCTCACTAGTGACCCCACTAGGTAGCTTTGGCTTTGGAAAGCCTACCAAAGACATCTTGCAACCTCAACTCTTATTTTGGTTATTTAGCTTATTTTGCCCAAACAAAAGACCGCGGGGTGTTTGATATGTAGTGCAATCGAAGTGCTTATTTGCTTATTTCAAGCTTATTTGCCAATTCCAAAGGTACAAGCTTGTATATTCTAGTCCATTATACATGTACATACATATTTTTATTCTTAGTTTACATCAGATAGCTTTTCAAAGCTTATACCAAGTTTATTACTCCACTGAGGCCAAAAGCTCAATCAGTGGGTAATAAGCCCACGATGGCTTATTTTTAGATTATATAAGTTTTGTTTTCATTAAATATGTATAATATCAAGATATGTTTAGTTTCGTAAAATGAAAAACCAAAAGAATCCTTTTTAAGCTAAGTGATAGCTTTTCTTTAGAAACTTAATTGCTTATTAGCTTATTTTTGTTAAGTACATATAATTTTATATTTTTCCTAGCTTCTTTTATTTATTGTAGAATTTTGTAAAAGTTTCATAATTTTCTCTTTGTTTAATATTTATTAAAATTTAAAATAGTTAATAGTGCTAAATAATTAGTAATAAATAAATAAAAACATAAAAATATTTTTCGCTTTATAATCGCTTTATAATATTCTAGATTTTCTAAGTTAAAATCTTATTTTCAAGGTTAATTTTATATTTTCTTGTATTTAAGTGTATTTTAAATAGTAAATAATTAATAATAAATAGAATAATTGTGTAATAAATACATTTTCAGTTTCTTAAATTATTTTATAATATTTTAGATTTTTCGATTCTTTATTTCATTTATTTATGTTAATTTTAGATTTTCTTATTATTTAATTCATTATTAAATACATTTAATTCATTTTTAATTTATATTAATTAATTTATTAGTGTAAAATTTATTTTAATTTTCTAATAATTTTCTTATCTTTTAGGATTCCAAAATATAATTTTCACATTTGTGAGAGTTGTATTGATGTAATTCACGTTTTATTTTGCACGCTTACGTAAAATTTAGTAAACGACGTTTTAGATTTTAATCGTTAAACAATTGTAAATATAGAATTAAAATGACTTCAAAATTTTATATTTTACTTTCTTAGTATAATTAATTATAATTCCTTTCTGTTTTATTTTGTTACATTTATGTAATTATTACATACACGTATTTCATTTCGATTTTTAGTTTTCTTAACTTTTATATAAACTTGTATATTATAGTTAAATATTTTAATTATATTTAATTTGCATTTAAGTCGCTAAGACATGCAAATCCCTACTATAGTTATAATCGCTTTGTTTTATATGTTTACGCTTAATTTAAGTTAAACATACGTTTGTATATCTTTTCGCTTTTAGGTTTCGATTGCACGCTTTTAACGACATAGCCGCGACAGTAGCTATCACTATTCACATTCTAGTGTTAGTCAATCGATTCCTGTTTTGTATATTCGTAATCATTTCAAAGACACACAAGCTTTATTACGCTTTACACACCTCGTTGGGACTTAACGACACAGAAACACTATACTCTCGATCTTAATTGCATTGGTTCCGCATCGCTTGGACTTTTATTACGGTTGGCCATTCACAAGTGGTTAGCTTGTGATTAAACCCGACCGTCGGACCGATCAAATTTTGGCGCCACGGCGAGGTGTCTTTGCGATAACGATCACAGAACATACTTGTGTTTTGTTGAAATATCTATCCTTGTATATTATATATAATATCATATCTCCATTCCTAAAACAATATAAAAACAAAAATATTTTCCTTTTCTTTCTATATATGCATAAAAGATAAAAATAAAAAAATATTCTGCTTATATTATAAAATCGAAACCAAAAATATTTTCCTTACCTTGCTATTCATAATTCCGTGAGTGATCCACCCAATTTCTCATCCAAATATTTCCCATGAACAAATTAATTGGGTCGAGTCAAGCTAGCGACTCAGTAATCAAAAACAAGAGCTAAACATGGGTTTTCACCCTGTACCACCTTAGTGTGGGGTGCCCTACATGTTGTATATATTTTGAAAATGAAATAAAAAAGTGTAAATACAGAAAATAAAATAATTGTTGTATTACCCACTTGACTTTGAATATTGAGGACAATATTCATTTCTAAGGGGGGAATTCTAATTTGATCACTTATATACCTTTGTATGCCCTTTCCCCAAAAATGACCAAAATTTAAATTTTTTTCATTTGGTATTAGTGTTTTACACTAAATACAACAAATGGTAATCAATCCACCATGTCTAATACACATAAGGATTGGCTAATCCGAGAGCAACGGCTCTTGGTAAAGATATCTCAAATCCGTTGATGGCTTGCAATTTGCCAAAAATTGTATGGTACCTCAACTCGCCATATCCTAATAAGCGAATGAGTTGGCTAGCCCGCAAGATTATGGCTTGTGGTAAAGGCGTGGAAAAACCATAATTGGTAATTAACTCACCAAAGATAATATTTATAATTTATCTAAGAGTTGGCTAGTCCGTAAAACGGCTTTTGGTAAAGACAAAACAAAACCGTGATAAATTGGTGATTTGCTCAAAATCACATGGTTATCAGTGGACCATAGTTCTTACTTGAACCGAGACATCTTGGCTACCCGAAGTGATGGCTTTTGGTAAAGAGTTCTTTGAAATCATTAATTTTTCATAAAAGATTGCTAGACTAGCAATAGTTTTGTATGTGGGATTTGATATGTGTCTAAAAACACATATATTTTACCTTGTTTAAACCATAAAATGGCCAAAACACACAAATGACTATATAAATGTTACAAATATCATGAAAATGTGTTTTATATGTTACAAATGAAAAGGATTGAAAGCCGATGAAAACAACAAAGTTTACAAAATTGGCGCTTTAGTCCCCGAACTTTCACAGATTGTCGAAATGGTCCCTGGATAAAATATTTTGAAGAAAAATCAACAATAGTCCCCAGAATCATGAAATCACAAATTTTACCCTTGAAGTTCAAATTTGCAAAATGGCAAGTTTAGTCCTCGACTTTGAAAAATTACATAAAGGTCCTTGGATTTATATAAATGGGAAATTATCAAATATGGTCCTTGTACTAATCATAAATGGCAGGTTTGGTCCTTGTGTGAACTTTGGAAACTTGTCAAGATCGATCCCTCAATTTGACGAATTACAATTATGGTCCTTGTCTTAACTAAACAACAAACGGACCCTTGTATTATTAAACCCAAACCAAATCCAACCCAATCCTTAAACCAAATAGCCCAACATCAAAACCGGCCCAACCCCCATGATATTTAAACCTGGTCAAATAGTCAACCTCGCTCAAAATGCAAATTCCACTGCTCATCCTCCCCAAACCACTTAGTCACCATACCAGGGTGGTTTTCATGCCACTTCCCCCTCCACTTGTCCTCGACAGCTCACACCCTACCCTCTTACACCATCTAAACATCAACCCACTCCATAATAAATGCATCCCCACCACTTTTCACCCATCTCCCTGTTTTCCTCTGCTGACCCAAAAGCTTCTCCAAACTATCTCAATTGTCCCCTGCCACCTCCACATAACTCACAATTCCTTAATTGTTCTCGCATCACCAATCACGTGTACACTTTTGGCGCCAAAAGTGTTTTAAACTACCGAGATCAAATTCTACAATTCAAGGATCAAGATTGAAGACGGGACATCCGAGTGGTCTCCAAGGATCTTGAGACTATAAAAGAAGGAAAGAAGCAGAGGAACAACCACTTTTGGCCTTAAGCCATAGTCACTTAGCTTTTTATCATGTCTTTATCTGCTTTCATTTACTTACCATGTCTTTTAAAAGCTTTCAAGATTGTAATAAACCTTGAAAAGTTCAATTACATGCTATTTACAGCTTGTAGTTTCATAATCTTTAAATACTTGTCATTTAAATTATTGTCTCTTTACTTAAAATTGTCATTTACTTACCACGTCTGTTATAGTTGTTAGAGGACATCAATAAGTCACTTAGGCTCCTTACAAAAGCTCTAAGGCTTTTAGAAACCTTAAGCAGCTGTAATACATAAACTCAAAAATACAAAAGAAATCTCCAAGAAACTAGTTTGCAAGAAAGAACAACGTGGAGTCGTGAAATTTGGATTGCTTAAGGGATATTAGGAGCTTAATGGGAAGCTATTAGGTGTAACCTTGTCCTAGGAATGGTTCTTGTCACTTAGCATTCATTATGGACACTTTTGTAAGCAATTTTCTTATATTTTGGTATTTTATTGTTAAAGTATATTATATCTCGTGATTTCTATGTTTTCTTGTTTAAATGTTGTTGTTAATTGTTTTAAGGTTTAAAATTGTATGCTTATATGTTAGTTTTGAAGTTACTTAATATTTCATTTTCACCGTGGAAATGGTATATTAGTGATTATTGTGTATTGTTGTTATATATATTGTTTTTATGTTCATTTATGCTTGTTATGTGTTTATATGATGTTTGATTCGGTTTCATGGTTTGAATCTTTGTTATGCATTGAAAATCCAATAATCATTAAGATTAAGGTGTGTTTGGCAATATTGATTCAAGGGTGTTAAGATGAGTCTAGGGTGTTGTTTTGGTTGCTATTTGATACATGGAGTTCCTTAAGGTCGACAAACCATTAAGCCTAATATGTATTCATAAAAAGTCAAAATCATATCTTTGATCCTTAACTTGATCACGTGGCGGGTTTACAAGCCAAATCCACCATATGTGTTTAAAAGTTGTTCTTACTTGTTTATTTCATGTTATTATATCATATTATATCATAATTAGTTTTTAAATTCAGATCAAAGTTGATCAAATTCAGATCAAAGTTGATCAAAGTCAACTTTGATCATAAACACCAAAAGTCAAAATTTCAGATTTTGTGTTTTTGAATTAAATAGATAATTTTGTGTAGCTTTTAATACTTAGTTTTAGAACTTGTCCTTATAGTATGTTTTAGTTTAGCTGCTTGTCTTGTTGTATGATTTTTGTTAATTTTTAGTTCAGCTTATTTCTAGCTTAAATTTGTGCTTAAATAAGCTTGTTTTTGCCTCAGATTCTGGCCACAAGCTCCAAGTTCACAAGCCTCGTAGCTTGTTGACCTTGGACTTGTGGCTATGTTTGTTGTTTATTTATGAAGCCCTACTAGCTGTTTAGTTATGTGTTTGCTTATTTTCCGCTTTTTAGTTTATTAGACCAATTTTATTGCCCACCTTTTGTAATATTTAGCCTCACTCAACCGATGCAAACAATGAGTGAGGCTAGTTACTAAAGCTTTTAAACAAGGTCCTTATTTGAGCACAAGCTTGTGACTCTTGGCTTTTCACAAGGCTAAGGTCCATATCAATGTCTCAATTATAGTTGAGCTTGTTTGAGCTTATTAGATAAGTTTATGAGAGTTTGTGATTGCTTCACTTACAACATACCCCTAATTACTCGTGGGTATTACACCATTTCCACAAGCTTCTCGTAAGCTCTTGATAGGTCATAAGCTTGTGAAGCTTGGTTTTTCCCTGCCTAGCAACCCAAGTATGAGATCCAAGTGCTTAATTTTTATGTTGTAGCTCATTAAGTAGGTCAACATACTTTTTGTTTGTCCCATTTCACGGCACTTAGCTTATACCATCACACTGTGAAATGGGAGACTTTTCATAAGCTTCCTACAAGCTCACTAGTGGACCCCACTAGGTGAGCTTGGGCTTTGAAAGCCTACCAAAGACATCTTGCAACCTCAACTCTTATTTTGGTTATTTAAGCTTATTCACTGAGCTTATTTTGCCCAAACAAAAGACTGCAGGGGGTGTTTGGATATGTAGTGCACTGGAAGTGCTTATTTGCTTATTTCAAGCTTATTTGCCAATTCCAGTGTACAAGCTTGTATATTCTAGTCCATTATACATGTACATACATATTTTTATTCTTAGTTTACACTGTATAGCTTTTCAAAGCTTATACCAAGCTTATTACTCCACTTGAGGCCAAAAGCTCAATCAGTGGGTAATAAGCCCACGTATATGGCTTATTTTTAGATTATATAAGTTTTGTTTTCATTAAATATGTATAATATCGATATATGTTTAGTTTCAGAAAATGAAAAACCAAAAAGAATCCTTTTTAAGCTAAGTGATAGCTTTTCTTTAGAAGCTTAATTGCTTATTAGCTTATTTTTGTTAAGTACATATAATTTTTATATTTTTTCTAGCTTCTTTTATTTATTGTAGAATTTTGTAAAAAGTTTCATAATTTTCTCTGTTTGCTTAATATTTATTAAAATTTAAAATAGTTAATAGTGCTAAATAAATAGTAATAAATAAATAAAAAACATAAAAATATTTTTTCGCTTTATAATCGCTTTATAATATTCTAGATTTTTCTAAGTTAAAATCTTATTTTCAAGGTTAATTTTATATTTTCTTGTATTTAAGTGTATTTTAAATAGTAAATAATTAATAATAAATAGAATAATTGTGTAATAAATACATTTTCGAGTTTTTAAATTATTTTATAATATTTTAGATTTTTCAGATTCTTTATTTCATTTATTTATGTTAATTTTAGATTTTCTTATTATTTAATTCATTATTAAATACATTTAATTCATTTTAATTTATATTAATTAATTTATTAGTGTAAAAATTTATTTTAATTTTCTAATAATTTTCTTATCTTTTAGGATTCCAAAATATAATTTTCACATTTGTGAGAGTTGTATTGATGTAATTCACGTTTTATTTTGCACGTTTACGTAAAATTTAGTAAACGTCGCTTTAGATTTTAATCGTTAAACAATTGTAAATATAGAATTAAAATGACTTCAAAATTTTTATATTTTACTTTCTTAGTATAATTAATTATAATCCCTTTCTGCTTTATTTTGTTACATTTATGTAATTATTACATACACGTATTTCATTTCGTATTTTTGTTTTCTTAACTTTTATAAACTTGTATATTATAATTAAATATTTTAATTATATTTAATTTGCATTTAAGTCGCTAAGACATGCAAATCCCTACTATAGTTATAATCGCTTTGTTTTATATGTTTACGCTTAATTTAAGTTAAACATACGCTTGTATATCTTTTACGCTTTTAGGTTTCGATTGCACGCTTTTAACGACATAGTCGTGTGAGCTATCACTATTCACATTCCTAGTGTTAGTCAATCGATTCTGTTTTTGTATATTCGTAATCATTTCAAAGACACACATGTTTTATTACGCTTACACACCTCGTTGGGACTTAACGACACAGGGAAACACTATACTCTCGATCTTAATTGCATTGGTTCCGCATGTTTGGACTTTTATTACGGTTGGCCATTCACAGTGGTTAGCTTGGTGATTAAACCTCGACTGCTCGGGACCGATCATGGTTTTATATTTTGTATTTTGGTTTTTGAGAATATATGTACAAAGAATAGATAGAGATGAACACTTTTACTCCTCTTCTTCCTCCTGAAGACGTTTGAGCGTTTCTGGTTGAAGGCTCTTTAAGCCTAGTCGTGGAAGAATAAACTCAAAACGTTCTCGAGAAAGAGCTTTGGTGAAGATGTCTGCTAGCTGATATTCAGTCCTCACGAAGTATAGTTCAATCGCACCATTTTCAACTTGTTCCCTGATGAAGTGATGTCGAATGTCGATGTGCTTTGCTCTAGAGTGTTGAATATTGTTGCAACAGAGAGCAATGGCACTTTTGTTATCACAAGATGAGGAACTTTGTTGAATACAAAGCCATAATCGATAATCGGGATCTCATCCATAAGATTTGAGCACAACAGATGACATGGCTATGTATTGACTCTGAGAGGATATGGAAGTGCTCGTTTGTTTCTTTGAAGACCAGGCTCACAAGCTTATCACCCAAGAATTGAGCACCACCGGCGTATTTCGACGTGTCTTGACATCCCGCATGGTCAAGATCTCGCATAGGCCGTTAGTGACATACCGTGTCCTTGGTACCAAAGTCCCATGTTAATGGTTCCTTGGAGATACCGAAAGACCCGCTTAACCGCTTCAAGGTGCTTTTAGTAGGCTTAGCACGTATCTAGCACACATGCATACATCGAACAAAATATCGGTTCATCTTGGTCTGTGAGGTACATCGGGATCCAATCATACTACGATATTTCGTTTAATCTACCATGATCCCCGAGTGGTC
>CM040242.1:28273917-28296052 GCA_022545495.1 Chrysanthemum lavandulifolium
ATAGGAGGACCCAAAAAATTTAGTGACACGTATATACTTATAACTTTTAAGAGTTTTGTTATTTAAATCCGATGTGATGATAATTCATAAATTCAGATATTTAATTTACTCAAAGAAAATATTAAGTGGGATACATTTAAGTGGTGATGTTAGCTATGTTATTATAGTATGTGGGTGGTGATGTTGATTGATGAGAAAAAAGCTAATATGACACTGAGTTGGAAGCCATGTTTAAGGTCAATATTACCACCAACCTAAGACTAAACGTAGTGATAGTGAGTTTGGCATGGTGAGTGGCCAACTCACGCGTGAGTTCCAAAACAATATACATGGTCACGACAATTTTGCATTTGTTTGGTGAGTCGCTCACCATAGTAACAAACCTAAAATTGTGGGCCCTCATTGTAAAAGTAAATATTTTTTTATTTGTTTTGTAAGTAAATGTGTGATATTTAGTGAGGTATATTTGTATAAATTATGTATTTTAATAAAAGGCGAGAGGAATGTGACCAAAACAAATGTATGATGAGAGAGAGTGAAGGGAAGTGGGAGGAGAGAGAAAGTTGATGTGGCGTTGAGTAGACCTACCATTTCCTTTAGCCTAGGTGTAGAAGGTGTGCATCAGGGAAAACCCACGTGAGCCTAGTATATCTATCGGAAAAACATCAAAAGCCACACCTCACATGCGGATTTTTCCTTTGCGGAAAAAATTCAACATTTTTCCTTTGCGGGAGTGAAATCCCGCATCAATGATATTACCTCCAAGAGAGAAAAATGGTTATTTATTATATGTATATGTTTTGTGTAAGGATAAGTGTTAAGTGTATTTTTAAATGATAGAATATTGAATAAAAATAAAAGGAATAGAGAAGGTGATCACGGTGGTTGAGAGAAAAGATAAAGTAATTATTTTTGATGATGTGGCATGGGAAAACCTTCAACCACACCCTCCACTCTAATTAGGTCATTTTGAACGGCGACAATAATAACCTAACAAGGGGTTACGACGTACGAGCAACGAAATTAGGGAATATATGGTTTCAAAGAGACGCCAATCTAACTAACTGATCGATGTACTGTGTTTCTACTATTTGAGGTTCACTTGATTGAAAAAAGGTTAATTACTTAAAAAGTCATTTAACTTGCCATTTATTGGTATTGTATTCTTGATTTTTTTTTTTCGTTGTATGTATTGAGCTTTCAATTTTGATCATCATATACATTTGTAACCATTGACTCTTATTTTCTTGAATTTCAAAAGTAAAATGATCGTTTCGTGGTGAATATTCATAAAATACACATGAGGATCAAAATTTTAATTTTAATAAACACAATGAGAAAACAAAAATATTCAATATATATAAAGACAAAAAATATTAAGTTACATGACTTTTTAAGATAATTAGCCCTTGAAAAAATCGAGAGGCAACACATTATGCAATGTAAAAGTGTAAAACTGTAGATTTTTTCAATCAAGCGAACCTCATACTGTGTTTCTACCATATGACCCAAATAGCCTACTAGGCTAGTGAACAACGACATCAAGAATTGCCTTTGGTTTTTAGGAGTTGTACATGTGCAAGATTCGATTAGATCAGATGATATCTTTAAATAAAGGAGGTAGGGTTGGGTTGACTTATGTTCCACCATTTGCTAAGTTATGATATTCGACGTGTTGTGCAAAATGAAGCTCGACCCCATTTTTTTTTTTTTTTTTTTTTTTTTTAATTAATTAATTTATTTATTCAAAGAAAAACTCGTTTCGACTGTGTACGTATTTTAGTAATGAAGTGGTACTATTTAGTAAAGAATAAAATAGTATTCAATACTACTTTAAAATAAAAATATAACGCGAAACTGGAATTATTGATCTAACATGCTGAATATACAAAAACCCACTTGCAAAAGCTTCAAAGAAAAGTATCTAGACAACAATTTAAGTGCTTTATTTTATTCTGCATTCTTTTATTAAAGCCTTCAAATATGAAAGCCAAGAAAAATGGCATAAAGCACTTGCAAGAAATTAAGCGTAATGTGAAAAAAGAACAAGGCCAATAATTACAAAACCACACGTCTACATACTTCAAAATAAATTAAATAATATTTGTAAAACTTTAAAACTGTTGGAAAATTTAGTGTCTTTTAGGATTAACACACCTTGTAATGGGTTAGGAGGTGCAGTGTACACCCATAAGGCCCATGAACACACGACTCTTGTAGTGGTTTGTATTGGTAGTCAAGTGGAAAGATCGTTGTGGAAGATCTTCTTGTGGTTTCCATCGACAGGCGATGTTTCACCGATAAGCGATCTTCCAATGAAGCTTATGTTTCCACCGAAACTTGTGGATTCCACTAAAGCTTGTGGATTCCATGAAGCGATGATCCATCGATAAGACTATGAAAATCTTGATGAAATCGCTTGTAGCAGTTTTGACCTATTCAGTGGCGGTTTCAAGCGCTTAACGACCACGTTTAATTGGTCATGTAACCACTAACAGCTATAATGGGGATAATTATGAGGCTATTAATGGGCGATTAATACTCATAATTCCATTTGATTAACTTAGAGTAAACTCCTATAAATAGGATATCGACATGCATGAAGAACACAGATAACAACACTAAGCACTTATAAGCGTAAGGGTTATTGAATTGTGCCTAATTTATAAGCGCATTTGGTCTTATCCCAGTAGATATTCGTGTAACCCGGGCATTAGGGTCGAATAGTTTACTTTGGAAAGTGATCACGCGATTACAAGTGATATCAGGTAACCACCTAGTGGTATTTGTTCTTCTTGAATTGCTATTTGTTTCTGCAAGTTGATTATCTAACCCATTGCGGGAAAACACCACCAACAATCAAAGTAAACTATTTTGTGATAATCAATGGCAGCTACTGCGATGAACACATGGCTTCAAACTTTGCTAAGTCGGATAAGTTTGAAGGGTGGACTTTAGGAGGTGGCGAAGAAGATGCACTTTGTCATCAAGCATGAGTGTGGTGTATGTGCTTACTACACCTATTCACGATGATGGGGATGATGCTCTTGGAGGCGAGATCAAAGGAGGAGCAAATGGGAGAATAATGACTACATATGCAGAGGTCTTATTCTCAATGGTATGTCGATGCTATGTTTGATATTTATCGAACTTTGAATCTTCCAAAGCGTAGGATTCCTTGGATGCCAAATATATGGTCGAGGATGCATCAAGTAAGAAGTTCCTTGTTAGTAATTTCACAAATTACAAAATGAGTGATTCAAGACCGGTTATGGAACAATACAATGAACTTCTTGGAATACTTGGAAGGTTTACACAACACAATATGCACATGGATGAGGCTATTCAAGTCTCTTGTGTTATTGATAAACTTCCTCCTTCATGAAAAGATTTCAAGCATACTTTGAAACATATGAAGGATGAGTTAACTCTTGTTGAGTTGGGCGATCATCTGCACATTGAGGAATCTCTCAAGGTGCGGGATAATGACAAGCCAAAGAGTAGCAATCTTCTTTGGACCATCTGTTGTCAATATGGTGGAGCATAACAACTCCACGGTACAATGACAACAAAGGCAAACGCAAGCATCATGACAACACAAGGATGAGATCCTAACAAGAAGGCAACACCTACTTGTTGAAAATGTGCAAGGCGGTCACATTAAAAGGGACCGCAAGGGTGTTAAAGTTGGTGGTAAAGCCAATAGATCGAGCACTAATGGTTCGGGGAGTGGTGGTTCACCAACTCACTGAAAGGTCGAATATGTTTAATAAGTCTTTTCGCATTTATTATGTTACATATGTATCTGAATCTTTTATGTGCGAGGATGATGATGATGTTGTGTGGTGGGTTGACTCTGGTGCAGCAGTTCATGTGTTCAAGACTTGTCGGTTCAAGACTTATGAGTCAACGAATGATGGTTCTATTCTTCACATGGGAAATGAGTCAATGACCTTGGTGCATGGTCGTGGTTGTGTAGATCTTAGGTTTAGTTCGGGAAAGATTGTAACTTTGTTTAATGTTATTCATGTTCACGATATAAGGAAAACTTGGTTTCAAGTAGTGTTTTGAATAATCATGGATATAAACAAGTTATTGAATCGATAAATTTGTTCTTTCTAAATGTGGTGTTTTATTGGTTTTGGTTATTTATGTAATCAAATGTTCGGAGCTTAATATTTCTCTGACAATGTTAATTCGACTTTTGTGACCACCATCGACATCGATTCTAGCCTATGGCATGAAGACTTGGCCATGTACATTATAAAAGGATGCAAGATATGTCTAGGGATGGTTTAATCCATGCTTTTGACATGGACACCGAAAAGTGTAAAACTTGCATGTTGACCAAGATAACCAAGAAACCCTTTCGGGTGTTAGTCGTGAGACTAAGCTCTTGGAGATGATACACGATGACACATGTGATTTGCATGCCACTCCTTCTTTGGGAAATAAAAGTACTTTGTGACATTTATTGATGATGCTTCTAGATTTTGTTATGTCTATCTGTTACATACCAAGGATGAAGCATTAGATAAATTCAAAGTGTTTAAAAGCGAAGTTGAATTACAACTTGGGCCTTTGATCAAAGATTAAGGGCGATAGGGAGGTGAGTACATGGATACTCGGTACTTTCGATCTGTTGGAATAATCCATGAAACGATCGCCCTTATACTCCTCAAAGAAATGGTATTTACGAAAGGAAAAGCAGTCTTGAAGGAGATAGTTAATTCCATGTTGTCCTATTCGGAGATGAGTCAAGGGTTACGGGGTGAAGCTATGTTAATGACTTGCTATTTGTTAAATAGGGTTCCCAACAAAAGAAACAAGGTTACCCCTTATGAACTTTGGACTAAAGGAAACCCAACTGAACTATCTCGGGGTTTGGGGTTGTAGGGTCATGTAAGACTCACGATCCAAAGCTAAAGACTTTAGGTGAAAGAGGCATTGATTGCATCTTTGTTGGATATCTTGAGCATTCCAAGGCTTTTAGGTTCTATGTTATTGAACCTAATGAATATGTTTCAATTAACTCAATAATTGAATCAAGGGATGCAGAACTTTGATGAGAATAGATTCTCATCGGTCCCTGACCAAGTCGAGGATTCTAATGGAACTCATGACACTTGGTGTATCGAGAGGACCCGATGGTGAACCATCGGTGGTCCCCGATGAGTTGTGGTTCAACAACTGAACTTGTGCTCGGGAAGAGCAAAGGGTTAGGACTCCAAAGTCATTTGGACTGAGTTTCAACTATACTTAGTTGAAGGAACTAGGGATGAGGTCTCTGACCAATACTCCTATTGCTTCATTGTTGAGGATGATCCCAAGACATTTGAAGAAGCAATGAAGTCCCAGGATATTGCTTTCTGGAAAGAAGCAATCAATGATGAGATGGATTCTGATTCGTGCCAAAACAGTCAAGTCAAATAGACTTAAAACAGCTCAGACGCAAATACAATTTAGATCAGAGGAATATAGTGCATTCCTGGGTCGTTAAGTCCCACGGAGGATGAATTGGTGTATTAAACAACTTCAGATGATAGAATGATCACTAAGGATAGTGATCAGTAAGGTTTTCGATGGAGAATTACCTAAAGAAAAGATTTACAAATAAAAGCGACTTAAATGCAAATTAAAAGATTAAAAAGATAAAATCTATTAAATAAACGCTATCACTATTTTTACAGATCGATGAACGTTTATGATTTTATAAAATAAAATGACTTAAATAAACTATATTAACTAAAACGTAAACTCAAAATATTTAAAACGTTATTTAAAATGGAAACGAGCGTTATTTACGAAAATGGTATTTGGGCATAAACAAAAACGTAAATTTTATGAAATAAAAGGCCTAAGAGTATAAAACTAATTTTCTTACATAATATATGATAAAAGAAAATTTTAGAAAAAGATTTATATTTTTAGACTTTTATATTTTTATTATGATTTAATTACTATAAAACACTAATTAAATGTTTAAAAATACTAAAACTAAGTAGAAAAATCAAACTTTTATATAAAATACTTTATACATATACAAAGACA
Organism: Chrysanthemum lavandulifolium; assembly: GCA_022545495.1. Taxonomy (NCBI): domain Eukaryota; kingdom Viridiplantae; phylum Streptophyta; class Magnoliopsida; order Asterales; family Asteraceae; genus Chrysanthemum; species Chrysanthemum lavandulifolium. The sequence goes on from CM040242.1 coordinate 28,279,969, forward strand.
AGAAAAATAAGAAACATGAAAAGCTATTACAAATAAGCTACAAATAAGCAATTAGCTACATTATAAGCTAAAGAGACAAGATGGTTATATATTTGTTTGTGTAAACCTTGACAAGAAAGACCCAAGGCGCTTTTGGTGTGTACACTCACAAACACTTTCACAAAGGGGAGGTCTCGGGTTCGAGCACTGCCTACCCCTTTTGCCAAAACATTTTATTTTTCAAATTTTCTTATTGCAACTTATTAAGCACATCAAGATAAACAACTTTTATAACTATGACTTATTATAAAACCACAAATAAGCTCTCATAGAGCTTACTTTTACCAACAAAGAAGCAAGAAACAAAAGAAATAATCTAAAAGCTTAAACCAAAAGCTAATAAGCTACTCAATAAGCAAAATGGACTTGAAATAAGCAAAAGAACTTATAAAAACTAAAATGAAACCGAGAAAGCATGAAGATCTAGAAATAAGCACAAAATAAGCCAATATAAGCATAAGCTTATGTCTTTGTTACACAAGATACTACTTGGGTTTCTAGGCAACTTCCAACTTAATTTTTAGCACCTAAATAAGCTAGAAAATAAAAATAAGGACTTGGACTAACAAGTTTACCAAATTGAACTTCCTAAAAACTAATTGACAAAGTTTGACTTATACTAACAAGCTTGTGAGAAGCTTAAGAAGAAACCGAAAACCACCGATTGGTTTATACTATATGAAATGGACAGAACTAAAAGCTATAGCGAGGCTAGGTAAATAAGCTCAAAATGGAAAATAAGCTCTTGTTACCTTGATTCAGCTAGGTTAGCTTCTCAATAAGTGAATTACATAAGTTAATGACCATTAATAAGCTCTTTACAAGCTTTTGAAAAGCGGTAAATTCACCGAGTTAAAACTCGGTGAATCTTGATTTTTGACAAAATGAAAACCACTGCGACCTATCTAAATAAGCTTCAAAATGGGAAAATGAACTTGGTACCTCAAGAAGGCTAGGTTAGCTTCCCAAAGAGTCAAGTTTGACAAGCTAAGGCCAGCTAATAAGCTAATTATGGGCTTATGACATTGGGTATAAAAAGCGTACACAGGCACATTTAGAAGCAGTATTAGAAATAAGCTAAAATAAAAGTCATTAAATAAGCTAGTGAGAAAATATAAAAACACTATGTTAAAGCTAAGCAACTAAAGTTTAATATCCTAAAAGCTCTAGTCTTGAAAACTAATATTAAACCCTATATAGATTAATCTATTTTATCCAAAACTGCTAAGACCGAAATTTTTGACTTTTATAAGAACTAATTAGTTTGACTAAACCGAATTTTAACTAGATTCTACTTATCGATTTTGTAGTATTAAGCTAAAATGAGATTATATTAAGCTAGGTTACCAAGTATTAAGCTAATGTGATGAATATAACAAGCTAAATTCCAACAAGTGATCAAACTAGGAGAGATTAATGAGTTTTTGACTTTTAATAAAACAAGGCCTGGTTTTCTTGCTTGAACCGAGTTATTATCACCAAATTGAACATAGAACAACCAAAAGTACATGTCTGCACAACCTGTTACACGTTGAAACAAGCAATACCAAACACCACTTTAGAAGGCGGTTTGGTACTTTTCAAAGCACAATATTGATTTGAACCATGCTAAGGATTGCATACTCCCTATTATCACTTAATAATACTACTAGAACATAAAACATGAGAATTAAAGCATAATACCTACATACACAAGTGAAATGCTTAAAAGGAACAAAAGGCTTACAACATGGAATCCAAGTATAAAAGCGAGAACCAAGACGAAACCACACCTATAGCTTTCCACAAAGCACTATAACCAAGGCAATCCGAATAGCACTTGCTCCAAGCTTCTTCTACAAGAACTTGTGATTTTTGATTTTATATCTATTTTTTAGTATTTTTGTGATTTTATGCTAAACTTGAATTAAAGCGGTTTTAATGATCCAAAAGCATTAAAACTCATAAGTGAACTGTATTGAAATGAAATGAACAATTATTAACAACATTTAACACTTATTAGTGAAATTGTCAATTTCACTAAATAAATGTTAAATATAAAATCTGTGAAAAGTACTTTGTAATTTAAAGTAAATAAAAGTCACAATACACTAAGGAAACCGAATACAACAATATTTTGAGGAAATTATAACCTGAAACTAAAGCTATACTACCTACGAATTAAAACTAGACTAAAACTAACTAACTCCTCTCATTCCCGCTCTCTTGCTTTATAATCATATTTTTGAGCTCTGTCGACATCCTTGAGACTTTCCCAAAGATATTTGAACCATTGAATCATTAGATTTAATCATGTACGTGCACTTGGCACTTTTGGCGGAAAGGTCAAAATAGCGAGTTTTAGCATTAAATGGGTTTGGATTGGTGTAGAGGTGGAGGGGTTAGTATCTGATGGTGGTGAGGTGGAAATGAGTGGAGGTTGCAGTGTCATGGTGAGGTTGAAACAAGTGGTAGAGGTTGAGGATGAACAAGACACGCTGCGTGTCTCTTTTTAAATATTTGGATTGGGCTTGTGTATTTGGGCTAGCGGGTTAAAGATTGGATTGGGTTAATAACATAAAGGGTCCTTTTGGTTTAAAGTACAAGGACCATTCATGTAAAAAGAAACTTTGAGGACCAATCATGTAACATTTCTAAACTTATCACAAGGGACCAAACCCGCCATATAAGAATAGTACAAGGACAATAGTGCATAAAATTCCATTTTTACAAGTCCAAGGACTAAAATTGTAAATTTTGGATTTTGAGGACTAAAAGTGTAATTTCCCAAAAGTTTGTCATAAGGACCATTTTGTCATTAATGAATAGTACAAGGTTTATTTTTGATCAATTTCACTTTTAAAACCTTAAGGACTATTTTTGACACTTTTGCAAAGTTGAGGACCAAAGTTGTCATTTTGTGATTTTAAACTTTAAAGGGTTTGTTTTGACAACTTTTGAATCCCAAGGACCTTTAATGACATTTTACAAGTTTTTGAATCACCGTGGACTAATTTTGACAACTTTTATAACTTGGGGACTAAAGCGCCAATTATGCAAACTTGATACGTTTTCATCGATTTTGATGTTTTGCATTTAAAACATATAAAACACTGTTTTGTGATATTTTTATCATTTTGAAGCATTTCGAGTGTTTTCGGATGTTTTGGCATTCTAATAGTATAAAATGATGAGTATTTAGACACTCATCAATCCCCACACTAAGATATTGCTAGTCCCTAGCAATGATTTGAGAAAATTTAATGGATTTTATCTCTTTACCAAAAGCCATTACTCGGAGTAGCCAAATGTTTCAGTTCAAGTAAGAACCATGGTACACCGATAACCATGTGATTTTGAGCAAACCACCGACTTTCAACGGATTTGATTTGTCTTTACCGAAGCCGTAACCTTCGGACTAGCCAACTCTTAGATAAATTATCAATATTATCTTTGGTGAGTGATTACCAATTATGGATTTTCAATCGCCTTTACCACAAGCCATAATCTTGCGGGCTAGCCAACTCTTCACTAGTTTAAAGATATGGTGAGTTGAACACCATACAATTTTAGGCAAATTGCAAGCCATAAACGGATTTGAGATATCTTTACCAAGAGCCGTTTGCTCTGGATTAGCCAATCCTTATGTGGGTTAGACATGGTGGGTGATTACCATTTGTTGTGTTTAGTACATAGTACTTCCACTAAATAAAAATTTTTAAAATTTGGCCATTTTGGGGAAAAAGGGACTAAAAGGGTACATTTATGATCAAATTCGCGAATTTCCCCACACTTAGAAATGAATATTGTCCTCAATATTCAAAGTACCTACTGTTATGCCAAAACTTAGAACGTAAAAGATAACATTTACTAACTAAGTGTAGAAACACAATGATTATTCTCTTTTTAATATTTACAATTTTCATTCATTTTCAAAATCTATATACAACATGTGGGCATCACCCCACACTAGTGGTGGTACACGGGTGAAAACCCATGTTAAGCTCTTGTTTTTGATTACCGAGTCGCTAGCTTGACTCGACCCCAATTAATTTGATCATGGGAAGTAAGTGGAAGAAACAATCTCCATCGGACTTTCATTCAAGATGTTTGTATAAACATTGAAGTACGTGAAAGTTCCACACCGATGAGATATACATAGAACCGCTCAAAATGATTAATGAAAATGCCGGGATCAAAGATAATGTCTTCATTCGAAGGAGTGAAGAATAGGAGAAGCTACGGGATAGGTGAAAAAGAGAAAGAAAGTCATGATAAAGATCATGATTAACTCATCATCACTCACAGGAGAATTCATGGTTTCATGAATTTCATTAGTTAAGCTCAATTGGTCTAGACATATCCCGGGTGTGTCTAGATCAAAGTAGAAGTTATCATACTCCGGTGGAGATATGATATGAGTGAGTTCACAGGAGAACTCCTCAAAAGCGAATGATTCATATTCAGGATTGATTTGACTGAGTTCACTGGGGAACTCATCAAAAGTGAATGATTCATAATCGGGGAGAGAATTATGAGAATGAGAAGTGGTAATACCACTAATCTTCTCTCCCATATGATCAAAATAGAACGTTTGCAATTCCGGAATAGAATCATCGAAGAAAAGTTCACTATCCTCAAAGGGGATAGGATATGAAGTAGGCTTTTCATTAAAAGCCTCGATTCTAGAAATGAGAAGATTAACATTCAATCTTGTAAGACGAAGAGCTTCGTCTTGGATTATTTCTTCTTCATTCTCTTCTCCTAAGCTCGACAAGCTCAAAGGTAATTCCCCACATAACTTATGTCTCCACAAGATAAAGAATGGTCCTCATCGAATCGAGAACATCTCAATATGATCATTTTGGAAGACAAGAGGAGGAGGATATCACACACATGCTCGAGAATTCCTCGTGACTCTCTTGGGATTGGGACAAGGTCCTCAACACTAGACTTTATGAATTCGTCCGATTCCTTTTCGTGAACAAAGGTCGTGAAGCTCATCCCCATGTTTAGAGAGTGAGTGTGAACCTCGGGTGTGATAGCGATGGGCGAGGAGTTGAGAAGGACTAGCGTTATGGATTCTACAAGTTCCATTATTTCACCGCTAGTGATTCGCTTATATTCTTTTCTCCCTGTATTTCCACGGATGGAATCTCAACCGATGAACTTGATGAATAAAATTGTAGAATATCAAGGGTATCTTCATCATCATCGTCATCGGGAATGAAATGGAATTGAGAGCTAGATTTGAATGCTTTTGTAGTCTAATTGATTCCTAACGGTGTTTTCAATGGCAACTGGGAATCTAATTTAGCAAGACGCTCTTGCCTAACAAAACTTCCATGGATTTTTCATTTGGATTATCTTGGGAGGACATAGCCGACTCCTCCTTAAGTTCTTTTAATAACTCAAGACTCTTGAGAGAAGGTCATCGTAGTTTCATGAGGAGTTGCTTGAATGATTTGGCTTGTGGAGGTTGGTCTTGATCTGAAGAGTCGTAATTGTTACAAGGAAATGGATTCCTGTTTGACAATCCGAGCTAGAGTGTGGACCTCCACAATACTCACAACAAGAAACCGATGTGGCCGTGAGTTATGTGTGTTGTTATAATTGTTATCGGGAACTTGCTCATAGACAAGCGTGTTTCCGATTGACAATCGTAACTAGAGTGTGAACCACCACAGTACTACAACAAGAAATCGATGAGTCTCAAAGTGTGGTAGGCGATGGAATAAATCGGTTGTGTTATGGTAGGAATAGGGATCTTGGTTATAGATGCACCCGCTTCCCGATTCCACCATGCTACAACCGGGGCAATTGCCACCATTATAAGGACCACCACACCATTGACAATCAAGAAGGTGAGGATAAGACATAGAAAGAATCAAAGGTTTACAGAGGGAAGAAATGAAGAATCAAAGATGTGAGAGGGTAAAGATGGATATTTTTGGATTTTGAATAAACATTTTGAAAAACAAAGAATGAAAATATTTTTGGTGTTGTTAACACTTTAGGAAAAGTGTTAATGAACTTTTGATTTATATTAACTTTACGTAAAATTTTTACAAAGCGTGGTATATGTGCAAGTACGGGTCTGGAAATGCTTAAAACACGCTTACAGCCTCCCCGGCAGCGGCGCCAAAATTTGATTCGTGCCAAAACAGTCAAGTCAAATAGACTTAAAACAGCTCAGACGCAAATACAATTTAGATCAGAGGAATATAGTGCATTCCTGGGTCGTTAAGTCCCACGGAGGATGAATTGGTGTATTAAACAACTTCAGATGATAGAATGATCACTAAGGATAGTGATCAGTAAGGTTTTCGATGGAGAATTACCTAAAGAAAAGATTTACAAATAAAAGCGACTTAAATGCAAATTAAAAGATTAAAAGATAAAATCTATTAAATAAACGCTATCACTATTTTTACGGATCGATGAACGTTTATGATTTTATAAAATAAAATGACTTAAATAAACTATATTAACTAAAACGTAAACTCAAAATATTTAAAAACGTTATTTAAAATGGAAACGAGCGTTATTTACGAAAATGGTATTTGGGCGCAAGCAAAAACGTAAATTTTATGAAATAAAAGGCCTAAGAGTATAAAACTAATTTTCTTACATAATATATGATAAAAGAAAATTTTAGAAAAAGATTTATATTTTTAGACTTTTATATTTTTATTATGATTTAATTACTATAAAACACTAATTAAATGTTTAAAAATACTAAAACTAAGTAGAAAAATCAAACTTTTATATAAAATACTTTATACATATACAAAGACAAGAAAAATAAGAAACATGAAAAGCTATTACAAATAAGCTACAAATAAGCAATTAGCTACGATAAGCTAAAGAGACAAGATGGTTATATATTTGTTTGTGTAAACCTTGACAAGAAAGACCCAAGGCGCTTTTGGTATGTGTACACTCACAAACACTTTCACAAAGGGGAGGTCTCGGGTTCGAGCCCGCCTACCCCTTTTGCCAAAACATTTTATTTTTCAAATTTTCTTATTGCAACTTATTAAGCACATCAAGATAAACAACTTTTATAACTATGACTTATTATAAAACCACAAATAAGCTCATTAGAGCTTACTTTTACCAACAAGAAGCAAGAAACAAAAGAAATAATCTAAAAGCTTAAACCAAAAGCTAATAAGCTACTCAATAAGCAAAATGGACTTGAAATAAGCAAAAGAACTTATAAAAACTAAAATGAAAACCGAGAAAGCATGAAGATCTAGAAATAAGCACAAAAATAAGCCAATATAAGCATAAGCTATGTATTTGTTACAAGATACTACTTGGGTTTCTAGGCAACTTCCAACTTAATTTTTAGCACCTAAATAAGCTAGAAAATAAAAATAAGGACTTGGACTAACAAGTTTACCAAATTGAACTTCCTAAAAACTAATTGACAAAGTTTGACTTATACTAACAAGCTTGTGAGAAGCTTAAGAAGAAACCGAAAAACCACCGATTGGTTTATACTATATGAAATGGACAGAACTAAAAGCTATAGCGAGCTAGGTAAATAAGCTCAAAATGGAAAATAAGCTCTTGTTACCTTGATTCACTAGGTTAGCTTCTCAATAATTTGAATTACATAAGTTAATGACCATTAATAAGCTCTTTACAAGCTTTTGAAAAGCGGTAAATTCACCGAGTTAAAACTCGATGAATCTTGATTTTGACAAAATGAAAACCACTTACGACCTATCTAAATAAGCTTCAAAATGGGAAAATGAACTTGGTACCTCAAGAAGGCTAGGTTAGCTTCCCAAAGAGTCAAGTTTGACAAGCTAAGGCCGCTAATAAGCTAATTATGGGCTTATGATGGGTATAAAAGCGTACACAGGCACATTTAGAAAGCAGTATTAGAAATAAGCTAAAATAAAAGTCATTAAATAAGCTAGTGAGAAAATATAAAAACACTATGTTAAAGCTAAGCAACTAAAGTTTAATATCCTAAAAGCTCTAGTCTTGAAAACTAATATTAAACCCTATATAGATTAATCTATTTTATCCAAAAGCGCTAAGACCGAAATTTTGACTTTTATAAGAACTAATTAGTTTGACTAAACCGAATTTTAACTAGATTCTACTTATCGATTTTGTAGTATTAAGCTAAAATGAGATTATATTAAGCTAGGTTACCAAGTATTAAGCTAATGTGATGAATATAACAAGCTAAATTCCAACAAATGATCAAACTAGGAGAGATTAACGAGTTTTGACTTTTAATAAAACAAGGCTGGTTTTCTTGCTTGAAGCGAGTTATTATCACCAAATTGAACATAGAACAACCAAAAGTACATGTCGCACAACTTTGTTACACGTTGAAACAAGCGTTACCAAACACCACTTTAGAAGGCGGTTTGGTACTTTTCAAAGCACAATATTGATTTGAACCATGCTAAGGATTGCATACTCCCTATTATCACTTAATAATACTACTAGAACATAAAACATGAGAATTAAAGCATAATACCTACATACACGGTGAAATGCTTAAAAGGAACAAAAGGCTTACAACATGGAATCCAAGTATAAAGCGAGAACCAAGATGAAACCACACCTATAGCTTTCCACAAAGCACTATAACCAAGGCAATCCGAATAGCACTTGCTCCAAGCTTCTTCTACTGAGAACTTGTGATTTTTGATTTTATATCTATTTTTTAGTATTTTGTGATTTTATGCTAAACTTGAATTAAAGCGGTTTTAATGATCCAAAAGCATTAAAACTCATAAGTGAACTGTATTGAAATGAAATGAACAATTACCAACAACATTTAACACTTATTAGTGAAATTGTCAATTTCACTAAATAAATGTTAAATATAAAATCTGTGAAAAGTACTTTGTAATTTAAAGTAAATAAAAGTCACAATACACTAAGGAAACCGAATACAACAATATTTTGAGGAAATTATAAGCGAAACTAAAGCTATACTACCTACAATTAAAACTAGACTAAAACTAACTAACTCCTCTCATTCACGCTTCTCTTGCTTTATAATCATATTTTGAGCTCTGTCGACATCCTTGAGACTTTCCCAAGATATTTGAACCATTGAATCATTAGATTTAATCATGTACGTGCACTTGGCACTTTGGCGGAAAGGTCAAAATAGCGTGTTTTAGCATTAAATGGGTTTGGATTGGTGTAGAGGTGGAGGGGGTTAGTATACAAGTGGTGGTGAGTGGAAATGAGTGGAGGTTGCAGTGTCATGGTGAGGTTGAAACAGTGGTAGAGGTTGAGGATGAGCAGACATCGCAGCAGTATCTGCTTTTAAATATTTGATTGGGCTTGTGTATTTGGGCTAGCCGGGTTAAAGATTGATTGGGTTAATAACATAAAGGGTCCTTTTGGTTTAAGGTACAAGGACCATTCATGTAAAAGCAGAAACTTTGAGGACCAATCATGTAACATTTCTAAACTTATCACAAGGGACCAAACCTGCCATATAAGAATAGTACAAGGACAATAGTGCATAAAATTCCATTTTTACAAGTCCAAGGACTAAAATTGTAAATTTTGGATTTTGAGGACTAAAAGTGTAATTTCCCAAAAGTTTGTCATAAGGACCATTTTGTCATTAATGAATAGTACAAGGTTTATTTTTGATCAATTTCACTTTTAAAACCTTAAGGACTATTTTGACACTTTTGCAAAGTTGAGGACCAAAGTTGTCATTTTGTGATTTTTAAACTTTAAAGGGTTTGTTTTGACAACTTTTGAATCCCAAGGACCTTTAATGACATTTTACAAGTTTTTGAATCACCAGGACTAATTTTGACAACTTTTATAACTTGGGGACTAAAGCGCCAATTATGCAAACTTGATACGTTTTTCATCGATTTTGATGTTTTGCATTTAAAACATATAAAACACTGTTTTGTGATATTTTATCATTTTGAAGCATTTCTGAGTGTTTTCAGATGTTTTTGGCATTCTAATAGTATAAAAATGATGAGTATTTAGACACTCATCAGATTCCATCATGGGCAACAACACTTGGGTGTTGGTTGATCTACCACCAGGTTGCAAATGGATTTTTAAAAGGAAAATGAAGGTAGATGGAACTATTGAAAAGTTCAAGGCTAGACTAGTCATTCAGGGCTTTAAACAAAAGTCAGGAATAGACTATTTTGATACTTATGCCCATGGCTCGTATCGATACCATAAGGCTGGCGATTGCTATGGCATCTATTCACAATCTGGTTATTCATCGGATGGATGTGAAAACGACTTTCTTGAATGGTGAATTGGAAGAGGAGGTTTATATGAACCAACCTCGGGGCTTCATCATGCTGGCAATGAAAACAAGGTGTAAAGCGATTAAGTCTCTTTATGGGATCAAGCGGGCACCTAAGCAATGGCATCAAAATTTGATGAAGTGGTTTTGTCTAGTGGTTATGTTCTTAACCAAGGTGACAAATGTGTATATAGCAAATTTGATGAATACGGTAAAGGTCATCATTTGTCTATATGTTGATGACATGTTGATCTTTGGCACCGACCAAAATCGAGTTAACGACAAAGGAATTTTTGTCATCAAGGTTCTCCATGAAGGACATGGGGGCGATGTTATCCTTGGTATAAGGATTAAGCGTGAAAGTAAAGAATTTCTATCTCTCGGTCTCATTATATTGAGAAGTGCGAGGAAATTCAATTACTTTGATTGTACTCGATGAGTACTCCTATGGATACTGAGAAGGCGATGCCTAATAATGGCAAAGGCGTATCTCAACTTGAGTATTCTAGGGTAATTGGCTGCTGATGTATGCCATGACTTGTACAAGACACGATATTGGTTTTGCGGTGGGAAAATTGAGCGGTATACTAGTAATCCTAGTGCTCATCAACGGCAAGCAATTCGAGGAGTATTGAAGTATTTGAGAGAACTATGGATTATAGTCTCTATATCTGGTTACCATCGGTGTTGGAAGGTTACACCGATGCAAGTTGGATCGATAACACTAAAGACAATTCGTCTACCGGTGGTGGGTATTCTACTTGGTGGAGGTGCAATTTCTTGGGCATCCAAGAAGCAAACTTGTATCACCGGTTCAACAATGGAATCGAATTTGTGGCTTTAGCATTCTTTGGTAAAGAAAAGTGAATGGTTGAAAAACTTGCTTCTTGAGATTCCATTGTGGCCTAAACCTATAGCACCTATTTCTATCCGGTTGTGATAGTGCGACTACATTGGCTAAGGCTTATAGCCGGATGTACAATGGTAAGTATAGACACTTAGGTGTCGGACATAGCATGATTCGTGAGCTTATCATGAATGGGGTGGTATCTATAGAGTTTGTGAGATCTCAATGAACTTAGGCGATCACTTGGCGAAGGGTCGGCTAGAGACTTGGTTATAAAGTCGCTAAAGGGATGGGTTTAAGTCCAACTTAGTCCTTGAATGCTAGGACACCTGACTCCTCCTAAGGAAACTTGGGAGCCGAGTTCAATGTGGAAAGTGAACATTCGATGGATGGAGCACATGTTTTATTTACATCTCAAGGTTGTGCTCGAGAACTGCTTTGAAAGGAGGATGAAGTCTTTACTTCTTAATGGTTAATTTTCTTTGAAAAAGTGCTTGGCGGGAGCATGACTAAAGAGGAACCACGTATGTAAATGTTGAAGTTTTGCCGCTTGGGAAGCTTTGGACTTTAGCTTTTACAACATTTATGAATTTGGATATGGACACATGGCTTGTATAGTGTCGGGAGCTTTTAAGTGTTTGAAAACTTGTGTGTATTTTATCTTGGTATTCAAATGGGTTGAAGGGTTCAATTCTTAGAACACCACGATTCTCGAATATTTGAGCGTGTAATTTACTAAGATAGAAATTCAATCCTCGGGACATTTTCGTTTATGCATATGTTTTGCTTGATGTTTATTTTTCATGCAAAGGAAGTGAACTAAATTTGGGAGGATTGTTGGAAAATTTAGTGTACTTGTAGGATTAGTTCACACCTTGTAATGGGTTGGGAGTGCAGATGTACACCCATAAGGTCCATGAACACCCGACTCTTGTAGTGGTTTGTATTGGTAGTGCTAGTGGAAAGTCTTGCTTGTGGAAAATCTTGCTTGTGAAAAAATCTTGCTTGTGGAAAGTACCGCTTGTGGTTTCCACCGATAGGCGATGTTTCCAGCGACAGCGGTGCTTCCTGAAGCTTATGTTTCCACCGAAACTTGTGGATTCCATGAAGCTTGTGGATTCCACTGAAGCGGTGTATCCACCGATAGCACTATGAAATCTTGATGAAATCTTGCTTGTAGCGGTTTGACCTATTCAAGTGGCGGTTTCAACCGCTTAATGACCACGTTTAATTGGTCATGTAACCACTAACGGCTATAATGGGGATAATTATGAGGCTATTAATGGGCGATTAATACTCATAATTCCATTTGATTAGCTTAGAGTAAACTCCTATAAATAGGATATCGATTATGCATGAAGAACACAGATAACACTAAGCACTTATAAGCGCAAGGGTTATTGAATTGTGCCTAATTCTATAAGCGCATTTGGTCTTATCCCAGTAGATATTCGTGTAACCCGGGCATTAGGGTCGAATAGTTTACTTTGGAAAGTGATCACACGATTACAAGTGATATCCAGTAACCACCTAGTGGTATTTATTCTTCTTCGAATTGCTATTTGTTTACTGCGAAGTTGATTATCTAACCTGCTCGGGAAAACACCACCAACAAAACCATATATTTTCCTCTTATATTGTAACTTAGACATTTGAGGCATCGTATTAACTTACGGTAACCATCTTGTATTCTGCGTATGAAATATAACATGTTAAAAGAGTCCATTCAAAGTATTAGCATAGTTTTATTTAAACACCTACTTTAGTTAGTGTTTAAGTTAGCGAGAGGTCATTATACATTGTCATTTCATAGATTGTTTTTCATAAGCAGTCTTAGATTATTTTTATTTTTATTTTTTTTTGAAAAGACAATAGATTAAAAGAGCGACAAGGCCATTTAGGCACAACAACAAAAGCGACTAATTTCTCCCACAGACAGGAGGACCTAACAAACAAAATCACCTACTCAAATGGTCAATATATTTATAGAGATGATTTGCATATATTTATGTTTTGAGAGATGATTTGCATATTTATAGAGATGATTTGCATATATTTATGTTTTGAGATGATTTGCACATGTTTTGAAAGATGATTTATATAAAAAATAATCATCTCTATTAAAAAGCGAATAGCATATATTTATAGAGACGATTTGCACATATTATGTTTTGATTTGCACTCATGTAGTACAATGATTAAAGCGATGTATATACACATTACAACAATTTTACATGTGATTGAGTGTCTCAATAAAAAAAAAAAGTGCAAATTATTTCTCATATTTATAACTCGTTTTAATTATATATATGAAATTAGCATATGTTAATCTGGATCAGATATAAGTCCGACATGTAGCATAGGTTAAGTTGGGTCTAGTGGTGTCGTAACCTTAAAACGTATGTATGAAATTGTACGAGTAATATTTAACCTTTCAAAAATTTCTAGCATCTACCTAACGCATTTCTCTTAAATAAATTGATGATAAAAAAAAAATGTTTTTTTTAATTGCGATAAAAAGCCATTACTAAACTACTTTGATTCACTACAAGAAAATAAACCTATAGTGACACAAAAAATGTCACTAAATCTAACATTGTAATGACAATTTTAAAAAGGTTTTGGTTTTAAATAGCTATATACTTTTCAAATATATCATTTTAGTACGTGTACTATTTTTAGTTCCACTTTATGTAGTGTATTTTCATCTTTTGTTTCAATTTAGTGCGTGTATTTTTTTAAGTTGTATAATATGATGTCTTTTTATAAGTGTTCGATTTGGTAGCGTCATCAATTGGAACACTATAGAGAAAATATGACGTCTGAAATTGAAACACTTATGGAAAGTATATTGCTATTGTAAAACTTAAAAAAACACTGCACTAAAGCGAGACACGAAAAGTATATTCTATTATACAACTTTAAAAAAATACACGTACCAAAACGAGAAACTTTGTAAAGGACATTGCTATTCTCAAAGTGTATGTAAAAGCTTAAAATTTTGAGATTTACTGACACTTTTAATGTACATAATGTGTCCTAAAAGGAGAAAAATGTATTCTCACATGTTTATTTTTCACTATAATTAGATTTTTACTTACTGGACTTTTACCTACACTTTTTAAGTGTAGGAGAAGCATATAAAAGTTTTAGTGACTTTTTTTTATTTTAAGTGACATTTTTTTATCTTTGTGACACTTTTTTAAGTGTCACCAAAAGACAATATTTTTGTAGTGTGTATACATGTCCAGTTTTATAAAATTAACTGACATTACTTAACATGAAATCAAAGCATGATTAGTTTGACATAATGTGTTGTTATGTTTTAACAACTGAATTATTATTAATGAGATTTTGGTGAATAATATTTTTTTTGAATAATGTTTGACGCGAATTGAATCCAAATTCGCTTTGCCAATGAGAAAACAGGTCCCCCTAAATGTATTCGAACCAAATTGCGCCCAAGTTCATTGCTTAATTGTAATCAATAAAACAATAAACTCTTCATGTAAGGTGTTTTGCTATGACTATATACAGTATAGTTTTATGACACGGTACTACTCCCTCCGTCCCATATTAAGTGTCCGCTTACATCATGCATAAAGTTTTAGAAAATTCCACTAACTACACTCTCCACCAATCAAATATCATTTTTACCCACTAAAGTCTCATCTCATTGGTTGAAATAGAATATGGACATTTAATTTGAGACATCCAAAGATTCCATTGTGGACACTTAATATGGGACGGAGGGAGTAATTTTTAGTGTGTTGTTTAGCCTAAGCGGTATATATGCCGGTATTGTGCTCATTAGCGAGCCCCAACCTCCAATGATCAACCAGTAATCCGTGTTAAGTCGGATATCATAGATAGATTTAGTTTGCAAGATACTAAACGAGATGACTCTCAAAGTCACAATATATCTTGTATTAGCTTCACTTAATCAAGTTATATTAGAGGCGGACTCATATCTATAAGTGGTAAGGTTCAAAAATTACGATACCATTATGGACTAACTAAACAAAACATATGACACAAAATTTTCGGAAACATCATGTTTATTTACAAAACTTTATACTATGGGGCAAAATCCATTAGGTTCATGTGAACACTCGAAACCCCTTGAGTATACCCCTAAGTATATATAAGAAGTAATCGTTGTCAAATTTTTATATGTTATAGACTTTTCGTACTTGTGATTTCTAGCAGCTTATACTTTGATCAACATTCAACAAAAGAATTGGATTATACTGCCCAAGTATATTTGTGATAATTAAAGTCTAAAGAAGCTTTGTAATTATTGGTTAGCTTTGTCGAGTGCATGAACACCGTTATATAAGTGTTATATAATTTAATAGAATGAAAAGATATATAGATTGGAAAGAAATAGGTCTAACATTTATACATTCAAACAATAATGTATTATTATGTGTACTAAAATACACAATACGTAGTTAGGCAGTTAGTAATAGAACTTGGGCCCTAAATGAAATAATTCAAGATTTTCTTTTTATTTATTCTTTTGTTATGTCTATGGCGTGTGAATATCAAATGCTAGGTTGACTTGAGTTTTAGGATCGAAGGTATATTGCAAAATAAGCCTAATCATTGACGCTTCAACTTATGGTTAATTAATTACTTACCTACCACATTATTTTATACTTGAAAATGACTCTCATGCATGACTAAAACCACAAGTTACCCAAAGTATTATGGGTTTAGTGTCATGGATAAAGATGTTATTATATCAGTATATTCTTTATAACACCAGAACTTATAAATTAATACAAAACACTTTCCTTCTAATTTTAATGTTATAAGATATTTTTAACTCACACATAACCCGATAAAACAAATTCAACAAAAAAGCGAAAAAAGAAAGAAAAACCCCACTGCGTGGTGATAGGCGCGACACGAGAGCCCATGGCACCACCCACAAT